>JAQIWR010000272.1:0-24125 GCA_034695945.1 Glomeris hexasticha
AACATCAGCGCGGACATTTAAATTGAATATAAACATCAGCGCGGACATTTAAATTGAATATAAACATCAGCGCGGACATTTAAATTGAATATAAACATCAGCGCGGACTATTTAAATGCATTGTAATATTAGCGCGGACGTTTTAAATGCATTTAAAAATCAGCGCGGACATGTTAAATGCATTGTAATATCAGCGCGGACATTTTAAATCCATTTAAAAATCAGCGCGGACATTTTAAATCCATTTAAAAATCAGCGCGGACATTTTAAATCCATTTAAATAGTCCGCGCCAACCCGACGTTTGTCCGCGCTCGTCCGCGCCAACCCGACCTTGTCCGCGCTCTTCCGCGCCAACCCGACATCGTCCGCGCTTAACCAAAGGGTCCGCGCCAACCCGACGTTTGTCCGCGCTGGGCGCGGATCCGCGCCAACCCGTCGCACATTTTCAAATTTGTGTCAATGGAACATTATTTTCAAAAGAAAATTAAGCCCAAGGAAATTATCTCCTCTTCATTTTCACGTAGGTATAATAGGAACCAACAAACTTACTTTACTTTCTATACATAAGATTGCAATCGCGAGACAGAACATCGGCAAAAGGTTCTCTAGTCCAAGCTCTAGTCCGCCGGAAACGCGGGAACAAGGGCCTGCACGTGAATCGGTATTTAGATGTATCCCATGTATCGATAGATAATTTTTCTCACTGTTTTCTCACGGCGCTCCAGCTAACGTCATACACGGCTGTTCACTCGACTTTCCCGCATGGAAGAATTAATCTCGATACTGAAAACCCGTAATAAAAATGGTAAATATTGTTTCATCGAATCTCGATCGATTGGTCACATTTTTTTGTGCGTCCCTTGAGATATTTTGAGTTATCGAGGTTTCGACCAAGGGTTCGACCATTTTCTTTTACACTGGTCTTGGACACGTCTATGCTTGGACGAATCACTGGTATATATATTATAGTAGACTAAAAATATGCTTTTGTGTGTATTTTAGTTGCAAAAAAGTCGCCAGAAGATTTGGCTGAGGAAGAAAGAAAGGAGTTCGAAAAATGCTATCGTGAATTGAAGGAAAAAACGAATGTCGCATCAGGAATGCTGCCAAATGATCAATCGCAGATACCCAGATTTTACAGAAAAGTAAAGCACATCTGTCGGTTTTTCCTTGAAGGTTTTTCTTTAGTATAAAAAGTAAATACTTATTTTGAAATCAATAGTTGCCCGGTGACGATGAGGTACTCTTGCAAAAACTACGGGAAGAAGCTCGGTACTATAATCTTAGACGAATAGTCCAATAATGTGTATATTAATTTAGATGTTTATGCATATTGTAGGGCAGTATTCTTGCAAAGACGAAGTCGTGAATTGCTCGACAACGAAGAATTAAAGGTTTGTTGATGAAAGAAATTTTGCAAATATTTTTAAAATGTATATACAAAAAAAACTAAGCTAAATTTTGAATTTAGAATCTTTGGCTGTTGATGGACAAACAGCAAACTCCTCCAGCCAATAACAATGAACAAATGATGAATTATTCAGATTTTGTAAAGGTTGGGAAAATTGCTGGTCCAAAATGCAAGTAAGTCAACTTTGTAGATGTCGCAGTTAAGCAAAAATACAATTTGAAACAATAATAATTTTGATTAAAATCCATTTGTGCTTAAAACTATAGTGAAATGTGTTTTGATAAAATCTTTGCAAAAACATGATTAATACAGATCTGTACATTGTACACTAAATTGTTCTTGAATTTCAGGCAATTTTTCACAGCAACCGTTTTTGCCAAGCTTTACCAAAAAGACCCATATGGCAGAATTTCCATCATGCATTTCTTTAATTACGTCATGCGAAAAGTGTGGCTACACCAAACTCGCATTGGCTTGTCACTGTATGATGTTTCCGGCCGAGGTTATCTAAGAGAGACAGTAAGCAGGAAGATTTGACAACACATATTTCCTTAATACCAGCCGACTATATACAATGTACCTTACTGGTTGCAGGATTTGGAAAACTATATCTTGGAGTTGATCCCCACTCTTCCTCAACTCAACGGACTCGAGGAATCTTTCCATTCCTTTTACGTGTGCACGGCTGTCCGCAAATTTTTCTTCTTTCTTGATCCAATGAGGACGGGAAAAGTGAAAATCATCGACATTTTGGCTTGTAGCTTTTTGGATGATCTACTAGAAGTAACAATATTTCCATTCATCCCCTATTTAATTCCTCTTTTGTTAGTACATTACAAATTAACTACTTTTAGTTGCGAGATGAGGATTTACCGAAGGATGTTCAAGAATCCAACTGGTTTTCTGCATTGTCCGCATTGAGAGTTTACGGCCAGTACCTCAATTTAGACAAGGATCATAACGGGATGCTTAGCAAAGAAGAGCTTTCCAGGTTGTGTTCGTAAGATACAATTTTACCATCAGGGTAATTATGTAAAATGCTAAACGTAATTATATGTAACACAGGTATGACACTGGGACCTTAACTTCCGTTTTCACAGAAAGGGTTTTCCAAGAATTTCTAACTTACGATGGTGAAATGGTAAAGCCAAATTGAATTTGCGCATATATTCACACACCGTTTGAATTCACATTTGAACACTGGTATGATCCAATTTAGGATTATAAAACCTACTTGGATTTTGTTTTGGCGATTGAGAACAGAAAGGAATTGCAAAGTCTTCAATACTTCTTCAGGATTCTCGATATCCAAAGCAAAGGATGGTTGGATGTGTTCAGTTTGAATTATTTCTTCAGGGTAGGGTACTGCAAAAAGGCTTAAAACACTTCATGAAGTACATCTGTACATTTACACATTAATAGGCAATTCAAGAAAAGATGCGCCTTCATGGTCAAGAACCTGTGCCTTTTGAAGATGTGAAAGATGAGATATTCGATATGGTGAAACCGGCAGATCCACTGAAAATCACCTTACAAGATCTGATAAACTGGTTAGTATGCAACATGAAAATTTCACGTTAATAGGTTTATACAATATTGTATAAAATATTTTACAGTGGGCAAGGTGACACAGTTGTGGGCATACTAATCGACCTCAACACTTTTTGGACCTATGAAAACCGAGAAGTGCTGATGACCGATACTCCCGAGGAAGCCGAAGTTTAAATGAATGTGAATTTTGCTATGACATTGGTCATTTTGTGACTACTTTGTTTCCGTGAAACGATAAGGAACAAATGACGGTTTTTTAGTGAAGAGATTGTGAACCCGACCATTCCACATTGAAAGTATTTGAATTTTAAACGAACTAGTTGTTTATGAATTCCTGTTATATTATAAATCAGACTGTTTCAACAATACATTTCAGTAGCATAGTATGTTTTCTCACCGTTTACTTGTCACCCTGCTTAAAGCAAACTCCACTAAGTATGTTTCGCAAGATATAAAAGGCCTAATTTATTTTAACTACCATCTCAACTAGACGAAACATTACATTTTTTTACATAGAAGCTACATTTGAGAAATCTTACTCTACATTCCAGCATTCGTACTGGTCTTCAGCAGGCATGAATATGTAATTCATTTCCGTTTCCTTTCAGTCTCATCATCTGAACTGTCTGAAGATGTACTAGAAGCATCTTTTTTATTTTGTGTGAACTGTGAAATGTCAGTTATTTTAATAAATATAGTGCTCAATACCATTGCATAATTAAATTATCTTACCACTGGCATTTCGAACGGCACTGGTTTGCCTTCTTTTAGAAACGATTCCCTCAGTAGGACAACTACAGGTTTTGGCAAGTCACCGAGAGTTACGCCGATCTTTGCCGCGTTATTCACTACTTCCATTGCTTCATTTTGCTTATTTTTCCTGGCTGTCAATTTCAAAAACCAAACACCAGGACACAGGTTAAATGCAATGTTGAACTTTCGCATTACTGACTGCAGCTTCAAAACAGCTAGACAACATGACTTACTCAAAATCTCCACAAGGCTGCCGTACGCAAGTCCTTTGGATCTGCTGTTTAGCTTTGTAGGTGCGACAACAGAAACCAATCTCCTGGCCATTGTTTCCTAAAATCGCAGAAAAATAAAACATGATAAATACAATTATTGTATCTTTCAACGTGCAATTTTAATTACATTGAGGGATTTTCTAGCTTGCTGAACAATACTTCGGAACATCAATCTCTCTTGAAATTCAGGTATTTTCTTTAAAGAAAAATGAGCACTATGAGCAAAACATGGCCTTGCATTATTTTCCAGCATAAAATAATACCTGTAAAATTCCATCAGCTACGTCATAACGTTCTTTGAGCATGTGATGCATCCAAACCATGTTTAACGGAGCATGGAAATCATGTTTCAAATATTCTTGGGCTATATTAGTAACTGAAATGATTTTCAATGATTTAGTATAGTTCAAATGTCTATAGTATGACAGAAATTGTGTTGAATATGGCAACATACTTCGTGGCAGCGACTCAGGGTGATTATCAAGTATTGAGAGTAAGCTTCCAAATGATAACTCTTCCCTTCCAGCTGGGATATTCTTCTCCCATTGCTCCAGCAATTCTAAATGACGATCACTGATTTTCGGAAAAGTGAAAAGAATGGGACATAATTAACATGCTGCAATTGGAAACACTACAACTACATTTACCTTTTAATGTATGCACCAGCCAAGAAATTCCGTAAATTTACTGCTTTCTGGAGATCAACTGGCAAACTTTGTCCAATTTTTCGCACGTCATCCACTTTCCCAGCCTGAGATAGTTTGATGAACAGGAATTTCAGTACATTTGGCACAGGATACATCTGCTTTTCAAGCATCTCCTTTGTGAGTTCAGCAGCTTCAAAGAGTCGATCTTTCTGGAGAAGTAACTCGATGATAGACGATGCCTCAGAATAGGACAACCAGTTTCCAGCACTTTCCATACTGCAGAACATAATGCAATCATTATTTTGCACCAAGAATGAACTTGCATAAATCACATTGCAAACTGACTCATGTTTGATGGACAATGCAGAATCAACGTCGCCATTTTGGATTGCCTTCATTATGCCTCCTTCAACCGATGCGTATTTCGACTTTAAAAAACAGACATATATCAAAAAACCTTCTTTGGTAAATCACACAATTCTGCCAGTGAATGAAAATCTACTTACCACACCTTTGGGTACCGAAAAAGGTATAGGAAGTTTATTAGTTTCAAGGAACTGAGCCAAGTAAAGCAAAGTGGTGTCGCTAGGCTGTACATTCTCCTCTTGCATCGAAGTCCAAACACCAAGGGCTTTGTCGGGATTTTCAGCTTTACAGTAGGCACGTAACAAGTGGAAATACATCTTGTCCCTGTCGATATCAAAGATGTCCCTCGTGATGGTCACCACATTCTCCAGCTGCTCCACTTTGTCATCGTCGATTAACCGTTCGCACAGAATGTCAATTCGGTGCTGGCGTGCTCTTAATCCAGGGGTCTGTTGTAGTTATTTCAACTCTGCTCAGTGATTCGCACTATAAAATCATTTCTATTAAACTTTATACCTCAAGAATCTTTTTCGCTTGTTTTATCCTGCCGGCTTCGACGAAACAGAAAGCCAGGTCATGGAGTGTATTCATCTCCCCGTGAATGTTTGAACTCAAGTCAACAACTAAATAATGAAAACAAAGAATGTTAAAACGTATCACTATCAGGATAATTTATTTAGTTACCTTTCTGCAACTGCTCGGCATTTTCCGAATTAATAAGCTTCAAAATGATTTCATTCTTCCACGGAGTGTGTCGAAACAACTTGCAACATCGTCCAAATTCTTCTACTGCACCTTCAAGATCTTCTCTAACAAATTTAAAAGGAAAAATTAAATTTTGGAACATACCGTAAGTGTATTTAAATGGCACAGTATAGTGATGCTCACTTCATCAAATGGGCTTTTATCAAAGGTCCAAGCAATGTGTTGATAGGTTCAATATAACCGCAGGAATGAAGTGTTTCAAAGAGCTGTTTGGTGCCTTCAACATCGCCTTTATCGGCTCTGGAGATCAACAAGTGCCAAGAATTTCTCACCATGTAATCACGGCGTTCTGCCCGAACGCCAAAACCAGTATGGTGATCTTTAAGTAACGCTACAGCCTCTGTAAATTGCAAAATGTTGATTTTGTCAATAAATTAGTTATGTAATGGTTTCAAATATGTTGACGATTACAAACCAGCAACCCGGTCATTTCTTGCTAACAGAGTAGTCAGGTTGATTACTTTGTGTGGATCAATTCTGAAACTTGGATCCGACTGATTTCTGAATAAAACCGTATAAAAAAGTTTTCACTTCGCAAATGTGTTATTGCATAATTACAATTACATTTGTTTCTTTATTGCCAGAGCTTCTTCCAATTTGTCAGTAAAGGAATACATGTCCATAAGTTGAGCCTGCATCGCGGATGTATACACAAAGTTGTGCGAGTCAAGTTCAGCTTTGATTTCCATAACTCGAGGTAGGTTCTGCAAAATACGAAGTCTCATTCTGAAATCCCTACATTCTTCATATTTATATCCATTATTCGTATATACTACTTACATTATTTGCACAATGCAGCAAGAACAATCGTCGCAGAACTCCACGCGTGTTCATTCCTTTGCTCTGATAGAATAATAGCAAGTTAAATGATAATAAGTGGAACAGATTTTCTCAGGCACTACGACAGTCTACTGGTACCGGTATACCTTTAGCTCAAGCAAGTGACTCTCAAGCTCTTCCGCAGACATTTCTCTCTGCAAGACCAAGTTATTCATTTCCATTACTGACAAATGCAAATTTTTAATGATTTAACTCACTGGATGTGCAATTGCATCAGTTTCCACTTCGAATGATGGCAAATTAACTTCTGATGTTGCCATTTTCTCCAGCAGCTGCAAATAAACATCGACGCATAATTGCATACAGCCAAAATGATATGGATATTCGGAAATAACTAACAAATAATATTCTGATTGCAAAGTAATTGCGGAATTAAATGAGCAACTTACCTCGGTTACAGCCTCAGGAATGTCCTTAACTCTGCCATGTATCAGTTCAATTGTAGCATGAGAAATTTTCAATCCCTGGTTAAAAGAAAACACAAATTGGTACCATGTAGTTAATGTCTGCACTATCATAAATTCGACAAACCTTGCTTGCCAGTCCCTTCAACAAAGGTTCTAACTTTGCCGCATCTCGATCACACACCGTCAAGTAATCCAATACAAATTGCCCAACCCAATCCGCTAACAAAATATTAACGGTTCTCGTACAATTTAAGATTATTCTGCACACAACATTCTATAGTTTACCAGTTTTCTGGGAAGAGTCTACGTTCCTGTCAACTTTGCTCAATATCTGCAAAATAAAACCAGAATGAATAAAATTATGTTGGATATGTCACTCGAGAACATTACACAACTTACAGCAATAGTGGCTTCAAGATTTTTGGTATTGTGGTAAGTAGTGGCCAGGAATCTTAGTAAAGGATTAGGCAACAACCTCACAGGGTACTTGGTAACTAAAAACACAATCTCAAATCAAACCAGATTCAGCAATAAGCTTAAATACAAAACATTACTTAGTTCATGCGCCAAAAGGATGTTGTTGCGTCCAACAAATAATGTTACCATGGGCCCAACGATGCTTCCAGTTGAATGTCCCATTTCCTATAAAATATTTGTTATGTATCTCAGTGCAGAAGCTACAGAAACCGATGTCAAATCAGACCCTACAATAACATACTTTCAGTTTTTGGATGACAAAATCTGGATCGTGAATGTTGAGCGCTGGATAAACATAATCCAGTAATGTATCAAAGCTCATCATAACATCCAACGAAGACATGAGATTAATGGTCTCATAAACTCCTTTCTCGTTTTTACTTTTTCTATGCCAACTGATCACGGGCCAGAAGTAATGCGGTCTCAGTGGAACACCCTAAACGTGAATGAGCAGACATATCAGGGCATTTGGATTCGACCTCCACATTGTGATACACGCCATATACCTGACTTTTTAAGACAGTAAACAAACGCGTAGCCAACTCTGCACAAGTTGTAAATAAAAATAATTATTACAACTACAACACATTGAATTTATGCAAATAGCTACCTATATTCCCAACAATCAATGCCATTTCAGTGGCTTTCTTTAGGCCAGATTCATTTAAACCCCTCGTTTTCATGTCCTCACAAATACTAGTAATCTTTTCCAGTGGCTGCAAAACAATAAATCATAAACACCAGAGGCACAATTACATCATGCCCACCAACCAGTTCAACGTACAATGTTTGCTTTAACAAGCTGTCGGATGAAAAAAGCCCCATTATTGGAAGTAACTGCGAGGGATTCTCGGTCATTCACAGGGGCTTTGGGCATTGTCAAGAATAACTTGTACGCTATGTCAACTTGATCCTTGTTGATAAGTCTAAGAATTGTGCTTACAGCATCTTGATTATAGCCAGACAGCTTCCTCATTTTTCCAATTAACTGAAAGTTACGTTAACGTATGACAGGATTGAAACAGAAGAATTTTTTAGATATTCAATGTTAATATTCCCACTTCGTCAGTATATTGATCGTGACCATTAGCAGCCAGTGTGTAGATTATATCCATCAAATCACGGTCGAGCAAATAAACGTCTCGACTTTCCGCATCCGAGATTACTTTACGGATGCCAGCGATGTCTCCTTTCTCAGCATAGCAGCACGCGAGAACCGCATACGTATCCGAAGTTGGATCCAAAGACGAGTTTCGCATCACCTCCAATATTCCTTCCGCACTTTCCAGATCACTGTAACAATGAAATTATAATCACAACTGCGACAATGCACCACAATGGAAAGAATGAGAACTCCTTACTTTGCACGAGCATGTCCTTGCACCAGTGCATTAAAAACGTTTTCATTGACCGGCAAATCTTTTCCTTTCATGAATTCTAGAATTTTGCTGCGGTAACCAAAATTATACCGTGCTGTTCATAAAACAAATCCTGGTACAATGCACAATATAGAACCTGGCTCCATCTATGTCGCCTTGCTGGCAAAAGTGCGCGATCAATCTTTGGTATGTGACTCGATTTGGTTCCACTCCTTTCTTTTCCATATGGGATAAGAACTCAGTTGGTGAAAACTTGAATTCGTTCTCTAAGTAAACTTTCAGGAGAGCGTTGTAATGGCTCACATCGACCTGAACACCTGCAATCAATTGAAAAAAACATAATACAAATTTAATTTGAGGACTAATTCAGCTGCTGAAAACGCAAGGTAATTCATTACCTAATTTATTGATCGCATCCCAAATTTCATTGACAAGTTTGGACCGTAATTCTGGCCGTTCTTCCGGAAGCAGTGTACCACAACATCGGATAACCAGTAAACTTTGAGTGCTGGTTGCAGTACCTGGAATAATATTCCAGTTGTAGAGCACAATTAAACCTTGGTTGCATCATACAATTACAGTTAAAATTATACAATTAAAAGTACTAGGCTTCTAGCTTAGACCTTTACATACAATGTATATTGATTGGCTTGTATATTAATTGACATGTATTTTACCAAAATAACGCGCTTGATTTTACCAATTCGCTTCATTTCATTGAATATGTCTTCAACATCTCGAAGAAATATTCGACCAGTCCGTCTCACGTCCGAATCTAATCTGTACAGTGCCCTATCCAGCTTCTGCAGATCGCTTTGTGATGATGCAAAATCTGGAGACACCTTTTCGACGTTTTCAGTTGCAAAATACCTACAGAAGAAATCATAGACATGCTTTCAGCTATTAGTCCAAGCTTTCAGTGACCCACGTGACCGATGCCGGTTAACTTTCTGAATGAAATACCAACTAATTTTAACCTGCTGGAGTTTCCCTGCCCAAATGTGCAACAGACGGGAGTCAAATTCACATTCTGCCTCAACGACAACTTCACGTGATGCGAAATTGGTTTTACTTTGAAGAAAATTGAACGAAGGCAGAACGTTGTTCGGAGAAGAGCGGCCATTTTGCCGGTAACAATAATTTGCCCACAGTGCTGCCATCTGGCGCCAGCCATCAGCATCATACGTATAATTCCAGCGGAAGCAGAAGCGTCGTAGCTTTCATTTTCGTTTCGTATCCCCACGTGGGGGAACGGAAGCAAACTTGTTCGGATTGCTTTTTTGCTAGGTCCTTGCTGCCAAGAGTCGTCCAGAAGAATGGCGATTGCATTAAGTTTCTCACCGAAAGGCGATTATTTAGCTTATTGTAGTGTAGATGGAGTTTTACGTTTGCGGGAAACATCAACCGGTATTTTGAAGCAAGAATATACCCCTAGCGAGCATCTTTCGGCCTTATGTTCATGTTTGTCATGGGATGACACTGCAGCAAATCTACACACTTCGGTAATAATCAAACAATAACTGAAATTAATGTGCACTGTAATCTAAATTACACTTAAGAACACCTACACGTTATGTTAGGATATATATGCATGCCCTTAATTACCTTCAAATATTAACTTCAGATTTCTATAAATTACACATGCAAAAGTGTGACAAAATACTAAATGTATGGATATTGTACAGTGCAATATCTTGGGGAAGGAACAGCATGTGTACAATATTGAAAACAAGCGGTCTCTATGGTTTCATGACCCAATATGTTTCAATGAAAATCAATAATCGCAAATTTCAGTCTTGTAGACTGGTAAAATGTGCCATATAGTTTGGGGGAAAATATACTGAATAAAAGTGCAATTTGTTTCAGACTATACGAAGGAAAAAGTCCCCAAGAAAGAAAAAGAAAAAATCGGATATAACAGAGGACAGTTCCAGCTTCAGTGAATTGGGTTTAATTGCCATTGGTACCACAGTTGGTAAAATATTAATATACAGCACAACCAAAGCAAGACTGGAAACAGAACTGGTGCGTGCCACCTTTCAATGTAATTTCATAAAGTACTGTAGCATTTGATATACTGAAATACATTGGTTGCAGGAGAAAGGACATTCGGATAAGGTGAACTGTGTCAGTTGGTGCCAGAAGTCTAACGAATTGTACAGCTGCTCTGAAGACCAGAGCATAGTGCGATGGGACGTGGCACACAGTAAGATAGCAAGGTATACTGCCAGATGAAGATTATTTAAAAGAAAGATTTATCACTTACAATGAGCAATGATTGAAACGATTGCAGCAAATGGAAAGACGACTCCAGAAGCGTTTACTCAATAGCCGTGGCACCCGATGGCCGTACGTTACTGTCTGCGAGTAGAGCCATCAAGCTGTGGGATGTAGAAAAGAAGATCGTGTTAAAAGTATGTTTGCAGACGAGAACTTTTATTTACGTACTGTGCTGAATTTGCTTCTGTTCCCTCCATAGAAATTCGCAGGCCATGCTTCTGAAGTGTACAGTCTTCGGTTTGTCACATTTCCAGACTCGCCAGAATGTTATTTTATGTCGGCAGCTGTGGGCGAGAGATATCTGAGTGCATGGTGAGAAAGCGATTCCACTGTATAATATTCAAAGACAATTTCTATTTCCATGCTTTCATTTGCAGGAGTCTTGACAAAGGAGTTTCTGCATTGGCAACGTTTTCAGCATCAGACGAAGTAGTATCTTACGACATCTCCAGTCCAATAAGCCACAGCCAGGTTACATTGTTTAAATTTAGTTTGATGTGTAAAATGGCGAATCTGTTAATAATTGAATTGGTGATTACAGGCCATCATTTTAACAGCAGTCACAAAATCGGGCTCATTGCATATGTTTGAGCATCAACTCAATGGGTACGTACGTATAACTGCAATGTGTTCAGTTTTGTATTGAGGTCTGTCTATAAATATCTATTTGTCATTAGCAAATGCAAGAAGCCAATACGACCAAAAGTTACCGTTCACGTGGCCTCCGAAGCGAGAGGTTCGGAACCGCCAAATCCCATTCCCATTCTATCCGCTCAAAATTGCAACGATGACAACTTCAACATCCTCATTGCACATGGCAGCTTGCTGAGAACAACATTTGAGAAAATAGTTGGTGGTTTTATTTATATCGTGTGGTAATATTTGCATTATTTTATTACACACTTACCATCGTCATTGTGTGTATTTCGCAGAGTTACAAATTATGCAAGCCTGACATGTGCCTCATTAGACAAGATACAAATGCATACAGCATGCAACATGAAGTTAATGAAACTAAGGTAAAAACTGTCCAACTCATTTTGCAAATTGAATCTTAAATCAAGTATCGTTGGGTGCAGATAAAAGAGCCCGAGATTCCCGATGAGATCACAGTGCTCGTGCCGGGCCATATGGTTCCTTGCCAGCCCGGACAAGACATGAGGAAAAAAGCGAAGAGCAAAAAGAAGCTGGAACCAACGGATCAGTTGCCGATGGAAGAGAGGCTAGATGCTCTGACCATCGAGACAAAAGGACCTTCGAGGTCCGACAACCTCGTACACCTACTACTACAGGGACTTCAGAACAAGGATGAGGATATTTTACGGACAGTTTTTCAAACCAATGATATCTTGGTTATAAAGAAGACTGTCAAACGTGTTCCAGTGCAAGCGGTTTTTCCATTGCTTGAGTGGATTCAATCAAAATTAAATGGCATGGAGGGAATGTGAGAAAGATTGTGATTGATATTGTCAAATTTAGTGTGTAGTAATATTTTCTATTGTCTTTTAGAAAGAAATTACTGTTGTGGCTCCAAGTGATATTGTCTATTCACACATCTTACGTGATGACTGTAAGTTTCATATTTAACAGATCCACCTTGACAAAAACTAATTGAATTTTATTTGCAGTACCATGATCTGGGAAACTTTCTGTCATCAATATATCAGCTAATGGAAGCAAGGTCCTGTTTGTACCAGAAGATGTTACATTTAAGGGGACGTGTCGACTTCATCATGGCAAATGTATGTCATTTTCAGTGATATGTATTACTTTTTTGCAACGTTGTTTGTTAATTCTAATTTGTTGGCAATATAACCCCAGTCTGAACAGCCAACAAGCAGCACTGTTGCCACAAATGAAGCTGTTCTCGTTTATCAAGATGGTGATTCGGACGACACTGATGCACCACTTGACGAATTATTTCACAGTCATTCAGAGTCTGAGGTTGGTGTTTTTGAAATACATAGTTCAATTGAATAGTTGGCTACATTTTGGTTAAAATGAAAACCTTGCAGGATAATTGGGAGGATTTCTCAAGCCAAGATGAAGATGGTGACATGGAAGTGGATCAAGAAAATGTTTCAAACGATGGGGATGAGGAAGAGGAAGAGGAAGAAGCAGATGGTGAGGAAGAGGAGGAGGAGGATGGCGGAAACGATGATTCCGAATCGGAAGGGGAAAATGAATTTTGAACAGAACCAGTTTTATAAAGTGGGATGAATTGAAAGGCAAGTTGTGAATTGTTCCCTTGTATAAAAGGTTTATCCTTTTTAAAATAAAACAACTAACTTGGGTTTTCTCGCATTACTTATCTTCGGATACAGTATATGTAGTTTAGTAAAAGATACATTTTGTAAATACTTTAATATTATATACAACACATTTTATCACTGGTAGCTGGAGGATCAGTCGGTCAATTTGGGCCGCTTTGGCAACGATTCAGTAGTTTCTCTGCACTGTGTTTTACGGTCGGAAGAATGTCGGTCTTCATTCTGAACTCTGTTTTTCAGTTCTTCAATTTCTTCTGGGAGCAGCGATTTAAATGCTTTGATAGCCATTATAGAGATTTGAGCATCACCGGCTTCAGGATATTTCGACTCGAACTCTGCACGGTTTTCTTGCATCCAGATGCTTAAAAGTGCCCTGTCACAACGAATAAAATCACTATTAACTTTACAAGTGACTGTATAATTTGCATGTAACTGTTAGAAGTTGCTCATTACTCACCGCACACTAGTTTGCTTTTCTTGAAAATTTGTTGCATTATCGGATTGTCTGTCTTGCAAAGGTTCATATCCTGTGGAACCATTTGGCTCAGATGTGACTTCAACGTTTTCTTGTGAAAAATAATCTGAAAATGAAGTTTATCGTATATTGAGATAAACAGTTGCAGAAATGGTGTTAATTCGAAGCAGCAAAGGCCCACCCTTGTTACTCATTGCAAAATCCTCTTCTGCTTCCATTTCAGACATTTCACAATCATCATTTTCCAACACCTGCGACTCTTGTTCTTTTTCCAACTCTAACTCGGCTTGCATCTTTTCCCTTGCTACCTCTGCTAAACGTTCAGTTAATTGTGTCCTGTTCAATTTTGCTGCATACTTTATAGCCAACTGAACATTATGAGACGAGTCCATCAGTTTGCACAATTCATAGGCACGCAATGCTCTTTCACTGTTGCACGACAACTGAAGAAACCCAGTAAAAACCCAATAAATTAATCAAAAATTATGAACAAGACACCAATTACCTAACTTACTGCAAACAGTTTCATGAGTGTTTCCCTGTAATATTTCCTGGACAAATCTACAATAGACATGTCTACCTCAAAGTCGTTGCCAAGTTTACTTAATGTTTCCAGGCGCAATTTGTTTTTCCAAAATCTCTCCTGGAATTGTAAACAGTCGTTTTTGTACTTATTATATACGAGTTTCAATTTGTTAGTCTTATTACCTCTAATTGGCCTTTCTCAGTTTCCATTTCACAATGTGGTAATTTGAAAGGTAACACTGTTATTTCAGGCCTAGGTGAAGTTGGCGGATATTTAGATGCATTGCATTCAACGCACCTGTCATCACAATGCAAGTAAACAAATTCAAGTTACTAGCTTATAGTTAAGGTTTTGCATTTGACAATTCAATCACCTTATCTCCTGCTTCATTTCATTAACACCCAACACAAAAAAGTTATTGGATTTGTCCTGAACCTGAAATTACAAATGGTATCAATAACCACGTACATTTTGAGCCAGTTAAAATATTGATTGCTACCTTACTTCAAGTTTTGTGTTAGCAATAGGTATCCACATTTGACTAGTACCGGAAAGCAAACTGACAAGACCGTTAGAATCAGCCATGCATAAAGTTGATGCCTCATCTGTAAAACTGAAATTGAACTACCGTATATTTCCAGTCCTTCTATAATACCGTTAAAACAATTATTGTTGTTACCCGATCCATGAGAGCACAGAGCGCTTTGGCAACGGCAGAGCTAGAGATTCAACTGCCACCGTTTCATTACCCACCAGTCCCGCAATCATCATTGCCGATTGGCATTGCGATCCTGCAACACCTATAAGAATAAATATTTAAGTTACATATTATGACTGTACTATGCGGACAATTCTACAAACGGTATTGTTAACCTTTTTGATTATGATACACGACAACGAGGAACTGTGAAGATCCAGACATGCAAACCACTGGACCGGGTAATGGTATAACCTTTTGCGCTATCCCACTGGAAGAATATATGAACAGGTTTTCGGCGTCTGTGCAAGCTGCAATCCACTTTTCTCCAATTGCCAATGCCTAGGTATATCAAACCAATTTTACACTACTTAATAAAAATGAACAGCATCAATGCAGTGATAATTTAAACCTGGATAATTTCGTCATCCGGCATGTTTACTGTCCATTCTATCATCCTGTCCCGTGATATAAATTGTACGGAAGTTAACTTGTTGCTGCAATTGTAATAATGACATATGTACACTATAATAACAATGATTAACATAAATATAAATATATTACGATTGGTCGGGTTGGGCATTGCATGCAAATACAACGGCTTCTTTCGACAATGCCGCTATCGCGTAACCACGGTTATTTTCTAAGGTGATACAAGGACGCCCAGAAGCATCTTCAAATTCTATTTCAATAGTGTGCTCTTTGTCTGTGTTGCGACAACAGATTGTCCCTGCTGAATTCCACGCCTGTCAAAAAAATAACAAGATTTACATTCCAGTTTTCACTATACATATATAGTAATACAGTAATCTGAAATTAATCTATGCATATACCATAAAGCGATCTTCTAGATAGTATGGTGTTGATCCAGGTTGAAATGGCTTTTGAAAATCATAAAGCTTAGCTTTATACGGGTCAAAATGAATCGTACAATCATCATCCAAATCCGAATCAAAGTGAAACAAGCTTGGGTTATCAACTGCAACAAAACCATCTATTTTAGCATATAGGAAACATAACCAGAACAATTGTAAAAAGACCGGTCATAACCTATGTTTGCATTAACAGAATCCGAATCCTCGCCAATAATGCCGGAAATGTCAGCAATTTTAATGTTCTCGTTAGTAGACGCATTTTCAAAATTATCGTGCAAGATTTCCTCTGTTTGCTTTGTCAAATAAAATAGAAGCTGCATGTAAATATACAACACAATGCTACGCATAAAATACTGCTGTCGTAAATCTATTACTTTTAGAGTCACAGGCTCATTCAGCATAATGTTGTCCAAAACATCAAGCTGACCCTTTATTGCAAATTGAAATTGAAATAATGAAAACGCAAAAGGGTCAAGATTTTATAAATATAATATTGCAATATCTACATCTGTATCACAAAACGCAATTTCCTTTTTGCCACTGGGATTCCAATCCAAGCTGCAGACAGTTAACTTTTTCTCATGTTGATACCTGGATGATAAAATGTTGATAATTAAATTGCTGAAACATTTTTCTGGTCCATCAAGTGCACGTTTAATTAATTAAGTAAGTATACTTCTCAATCAGCTTTTTTGATGAAATTCCCCAAATGATTACAGTTCCTTGCACAGTAGCAGCAGCAAGGTAGTTGCCACATGGAGAAAACCGAGCCAAGTTCATCATCTTAATTATTTATAAACATTTCAGTGCTCTGAAATGCAGATTTAATTGTCTAATAAATCTATACAAACTTCAAGGCTTGATTCTTCTTTAATTTTGTGCAGTTCAGTCCATGAAGATCTTTCATATAAATGTATTTCATGAAAAGTGGGAACTGCAAGAAGCTACAAAAAATATAAACATTAAATTAAGTGGTTATTATTGCGGGGGCTCCTAAAATAAAGATTAATGACATCACACACCCTGCCTGAAGTTGGTTGCCAATGAACCTGGCACAAAGCTTTCGAAGAGCTGCAATTTGAATTTCATAAGTACATTATTTATAATTCCACGCCACAATAAAAAATAATACCGCATAGAACGCACCTGGAATTGTTAGATTTCGGAAGCATTGACAACAAAGTCTTCACACAAGTTTGGGTAGAAATTTCCCAAATTTTAACAGTTCCATCGCAGCTTGAAGATGCCTGTTAAAGAAAAATGAACGCACAGCACTGAATAGTTATTGCTTTCGTGTGAATTAACATTGCTGAGAATTATAACACACACCACGAATTCATTTATGGGGTCCAAAGATACGCTTAGCACTGGGGCATCATGCCCTTGGAAATACTTTATGCTGCTGTCTACAAGGTTCACCAATTTCATGGCAAAATCACTGTAAATGAAGAATATGTGAATTAATAAATAGGTGTGAAAATGAAATGACTATAAGTTATGTATATGTACCTAGACCCCGCGACTAAATACTGCCCCGATTTTCCAACATCAATGTGATTCACAGGTGCCGTGAACCGTACAATAACACCATCAAGTTGTACACCAGGATAGGTGTAAGCTTGTACTGAATTTGACTCGACTGAAACAAAAAACCTGCCATTCTGACGAAAAGAAATTGGCCAGGATTAACATATGAATTAACAATTTAAAAAGTTAGCCATAAGATTAAATGAAATCCAATGTATACTCTAGCAACGATTGCGTAGATCTTGTCCCCAATTCTATGATCAACAGGGTCTTCATTGAGTCCTTTCCAAATTCGAACTTCTCCGTCACTACCACCAGTAAGCATGCATCTATATAAAATGACGCGCACATTACGAATTATTTCCAAACAATATAGCGCTTATTATTTTCTTCGGAATCACATCAACTTACTCTCCCGAATCATCAAAACACACGCACGTGTATCCTTCGCTGTGTGCGTATCTTGTATTCTTTCCCATCTTCGAAAAACTCCGCTCGCAGTGAGAGACCCGCTTTCAAAACACGGACCGCGGGACACATGCAGGACTTTCGGACGCCAGCGTTTGGGCGCAACCTGTTTGGCCGCCGTTTATATTTTTTTGTTCGGCAATATACCCTGGGTAGCCTACCCCTTTCCACACCATAGGAATCCTGAACCGTATCACATTTACACCCTGTATTGCCACTTAAATTTCATCTCTTCAATTCACATTATATTCCTTATGCACTAAAAAAATGTTTCATTTTTAAACGTTATATATATATGAAGTCGTTCAAAGCTGTAAACCAAAAAACGGCATGCAGTCATCTTGTCCATTGAATTGATTTTAACAAATAATATGTATAAAGATTTATTGCACATGCATGCGTGTATATATTAATTAATACGAAAATAAAAGTACGTGCGAGATGTACAGCTCTAATTGAAACGGTATTTCCCATTTCGCAGTTATTTTGTAGGTGCATTCCACCACCAGGAAGAATTGTGTACTTTGACAGCTTCAAGTTCCTTGGAACTGAATTTCAAGATTGCCGCAATGGCATTGAGCATATGCTGACGTCCATTTGGATCGGCACTCATCATGTAATTGAGCACTACATTTTTCAAGTATTCCAAATTGGCTCCTTCCCTCGAGAAGCTTCTTTGCAATCGTTTGACATGTGATTTCAGCTCCGAACATTCCCCTTGCAACACATCTTCCCGGTTCTGAAAAGCAACCTGGAAAAATAAAAATATGTATATATCTCTGCATACTTCAATATAACCGATATAACTGAGGGGTGCAACACGATGGAAAATTTTGACCTGTCCATCACACACCCCTGATAACATCTTTACAATTTTTCACACCTGCAAATCTCTGAGGCTGACTTCCAATTGATGTTTTGATTTCCTAAGATTGGAAATTTCGACATCCCTCCGAGCGATTTCTTGAGCGTAATGCAAAAGTCTCTTTTCTCCAGTTACTGGAGCAAAAGATTGTGAAAGCTCTTCTGTGATTGTATCTCCTTGCATGGCACTTTTTATTTCATCTAACCGAGATAAAATGTATTTGCATGATGAATGATCCATAAATTAAAATTCCATGTGATAAATAAACATATATATATATATTACCTTCAGATTCACTGCCTCTTCTGTCAAAAGACCACTGATCAAAGACATGACTATCGGGTGAATGGTGTGGCGACCGATTAGCTCCTCCCATCGAGAGCTTCAACATTCGTATCTCATGGTCTTTATCTTCCAAGATGGCCATTATTCGGTCCCTCAATTTGCTCATTTCCGTCTCCAGTTCCGCTACCTTGCAATTATAACTTGTTTCAGCATGCACCAGCTCATGCTTGTGCTTTGTCCTCTGCTCAACAAGTTCCAAACGCAGTTGTTCCAAGTTCGTCCGATACATCTTCTCGCTCTCGTCTTTCTCTTCTAGCAGTGATTTCAATCGCTCGCGGAGTTCCACAATCTGGTCATGCATCACATTGACTTCTTGCGAAGTTGCATTGTCCTACATATGAGCAAAATAACCATGGATTTCATAACCCAGCAAGAACAACCATACTTTTTAAAAATTGATTAAACATAATATGGATAATATAGATCCTATTTCCAGGAATTCAACCTCACCCTAACATTCTTGCCCTTGAGAACGGACTGAGCTCGTGTTTTATACCGTTCAAATTCCTCTTTGAGTTGAGCCAATTCTTCTTTGCATACCATATGATCTGTCTCACCGCCCGCGAGTGTCAAATGCGTCTCCCGGAAAAAGGCTAAAAGTTGATAAAAAAGATATCTTTTATAATAAGCTGTCAAATCATCTGCTTTTGTATGATGGAAACTCATGTGTACCTTTCAGATCAATGGGGTTTTTGGAGCGTTCATTTGCCATATTCAGCATTCCTTTCATGCGGAGGATTTTGGACATTAATGCTTGAATGTCCAGATTCGAGTCATCGTAATCATCATCTGGCTGCGATGAAGTCGACAATGACTTGTAATTAACTTGTTTGGTTGCTTCTCGTGCCAATGCTGTATTTTCCAAATCTAGTTGCGCAACACGTTCCTGATCATGAAACACAATTTTAGTTTTAACGGAGAGCCATAAAACACATGGTTCATTCGTGAGAATTTGATACATAGAAACCTTTAATTTCGAAATGGATTGCTGATCTTGTTGGCGTTGCCTATCATAATTTCCAACAGTTTCTGATAGTTCAGAAAGCCTAGTTTCAAGATTGGCCACCCTGTCTTCGCTGACTCGAGCGGTTTGGCGAAGTCTCTCTTCGGCTTCGTTGGCACGAGTCTGTTCTTGCTGCACTGCCATTTGATGTTGCGTCTAACAAGGAGAAGAATTACTTCCTAATACACCAATGCTTGACAATTAAGACGAAGCATCGCTTATACTTTCATGTCATTCATTTCTTTCTGCAGAGAGACCAAAATCGGCTGCGGTTGAAGCGCTTTCTTTTCAGCGTTTTCCAGCTGTGTCCTTAGCAACTCAACTTCATTGCTTAGTTCCTTAATACGGTTGAAATATTTGGTACTTTTTTCTGCTTGGTTGTACGAAGATACGGCTGCAAGTGACATTTCCTCTACCTTTATAATAACCGATTAGTAAAAACAATTTATCACGTACATTTAATATTGAAAACATTCTAAACGGATCATGTCACACCTGAACTTCCAAGTCTTCCTTAAATCTCCTCTCTTTAGCAACAAGGTTCTGGAGTTCACGGATGACTGCAGCATGATCCGACTGTTCTTTCTCCCTTTCAAGTTGCTGACTACGAATGCGGCTTTTCAGCTTGAAATATTAGCCAATGTTATAATCGGAAAACAACATAACTTCATTGTGCAGGTTTTCATGTGAACAAATGCTTATTAATTCTAGAATTGCATTACGTCGTTGATTTGCTTCTCAGAATTGTTCTTCAAAATTTGGTATTTTTCCTCACTTGCTATCAAACTTTCTTCAGCTTTGCGTATCAGTAGCTGCATAAGATTAACACAAACAATATTAAAAATATGTTGTAATTGACAACATATAACATATACTCACCTTTAATTTCTTATTGTCAGCTTGAAATCCAGCTTCAATTCGGCATTTTTCTTCGGTTAATGTTGACAAAGCTTTGGTCAACGTTAAAACTTTATCCTCCAACTACAATAATATAACGTACAAAAAGTATATAAACACAGCTGTCATATATTTTCTAGAATTAAATTGCTTACATTCACAGGTTTCTCATCGGTTTGTTGATCAGATACTGGTGCCACACTGCCAGATACCTGTTGTGGTCGATCAAGAGCTTTAACAATAGATTCTAAAGCCTCTTTTTCCTTTTGAACACTCTTGTACGCAACCACCACATCTGAAAATAATTGAAGTGCAATTTTGTTGCGCAGGAATTTATTGCATGCAACTGTTGCGGGAGACTGTCGCAGCAAGGTCGCAGGAAAGCAATGCTTATGAATCTATATATGTTGCGGACCAATCAATTGCATGCAATAACATTTCGCTAAAAAAATATTGAACAGAATTGAACGTTTCAGATGGTTTCAGCAATGGTTTCAGCAGGAATAAATAGCGAAATGGAGTACCTCGCAAACGCCGTTCGAAACGTTGCAGTTGTCCCTTTTGCTCCTCAATTGTTTTCAACAATTCACGAATATTTGACATTCTTTTCAGCTGTAGCCGTATATATGCTGTTTTCACTAACTTGAATCGATAACTATAATAACAAAAACCATGTACAGTGTACACGTTGATATCTGTGTCATCTACAGGTGCGCATTGCTGTACGTCATGAAAATTTCATCTGCATGCTTGTCCCAATCCGTTCGAATACGTGACGACAAACGTACACCTCCGGAAAAACACTAGATCAATAAGGCATGAATAAGGTTACGTTTCGCCTCCTGCTCCCGACAGGCGGCGCTCCGAAAATTTAACATGAGGGAGATAGGGGATTTTTCGGTCGTCGTTTTATTTCTCTGCAATCGTTGTCCCAATCTTCGCTAAGCACAGTTTCTTAGAGGTAAAACATCGTTCTCTTTCGTTTAAAATTAGTTTGGTGGCGATTGGAGCAACGGTTGTCGAGTTTGAACCGTTGAACCGTGAGTTCCCCCTCTGCTTTGGGTGAGACTCGCCCGTGCACGTGTATACGGCGAGTCCACTTTCGCACATTGGGGAGGGAGAAGCTCACTTTTTTCGTCTTCTAAACTCTGGCTTGTGTATAAGGATCCATAGATTTGATTGCATTGAAACTATTTTCAAAAGAAAGAACAGACTTTTGTTCATTAAAAATGGATATGTCGCAATTTTTTACAAGGACGAAAATGCAAATTAAACTCGATTTTTAGGCGGAAAACACATTAAAAATCCATAACTCTGCAACCGTGCTCCAATCCCCGCCAAACTAATTTTAAACGAAAGAGAACCTCTAAGAAACTGTGGTTAGCGAAGATTGAGACAACTATTGCAGAGAAATCTTCACAGCGCCTTCTATCGGGAGCAGGAGGCGAAACGTAACCTATTACGATAATTTTATATTAAAATTAATTCGACATTAAAATTATTCAAATTAAAACGGAGCAATCCCCTATCGGCGCCATTTTCGGGTGATCAGCAGCGTCACCTAGATTCCGCTTTCCTCGCCAATAAACAGCTATTACTTATCCAGATGTTGGGTTTGCAGTGGTGGAAAGATCAACTCTTCCAATATAAAATGCATTTTAATCTGTGATAATGCATGACCAGCTTTTTTAGTTACCTACAGCAATATTTCATAAATTAAGGTGTGAATGCTTGGCATGAAGATGTACCTACATAATACCCACTTGGTGGTACTGTCATGCAACGATCTTCACCCTTAAGAATGTCAGGGAATTTTGACAGAATTTGCCTGGAAATCAGGGAAAATCCAGGGAATTTTATTCAGGAAACTGTATCTCTTTACAGTATGACATATGAAGATGCAGATCTGCAGAATATGGACCAGAAATTGTTTTTATAACATACATCACACTACTCAGAAGTCTTTGTCTTTAATTATTTTGTAATGACTTATTTATTGCAAATATCAATGAAGTTGTAACAATTTTGGTCACTATTCAGTCACTTTTCAAGAGTTTTTTTCACATAAAAAGTCACTTTTTTCAACTATTTTCAAGCCAAAAATGTGTATCATGCAATATGTGGTGTACTTTACAGTATTATTTTAAGTGTTATTGTTATTTGTTGCTTGCATTCATTGTATCAGGGTACCGACAATCACACTTTGTAAGGTACATTGAACATTATTTATTGTACCAATCCTAGTTACTATAGTAAAAATCAGTCATATTTGACATAAGTTTCGTATTAGCTTACTAACAATTCGACACTATAATCCAACTTTATGTAGAGTTTGTATTAAACAAAGGACACAAAGGTTTACATAAAATGGCAACAACTTGAGCAGTTGTGTTCAGCAACGGTTTAGCTACGAATGCCTGGTTCTTGCTCTGGAGGTGACCCTTATAATCACCTATTTTGGAAGTGCTACCCCATAGGGCACTTCCGTTTCCCTTCTAGTAGGTTCTGGAAGGTTCCAGTGAACAAGTTTTATGGCAATGTTTACTAAGTTTGGTCATATTGCGACTGCTGGTTTGAGTATAGCACAATAAGTAATTTATTTGGTTTACAGGTTTCCTCGTGTTGGCTGGCCGGTTTTTAGCTACTGAAACAGGTGCGCGACGGTAGCACCCTCAAGAAGGAGGAATGTGACGCCAAGGCGACGTTAGTGCTACATAGGACCGAAAAAGAGCGCCCCTGGAGGACGAGTTAAAAGGTAAGAGGCGCCGTATAATTTATATTTATGTAAAAGTAGCTTCGGAAAAAGCGCGGAACGTCACGGTTGCCCCTCCTAAAATTAAACGATGGGTTTATCGTAACTTGTCTATCCGGGGTATTTGTAGGCATCTGCATAGCGCGGTTTCTTTGCCCCTGGGAGACAGAGGTGTTCATTTTTGCAATGTCTGTTTTGGCTGGCTGCGAAGTCCTGGGACCTTGGTCTTGGGCTTCTGGAACGTCTAGTGCTTCTTGGTCTCCGCGGAGGATGACG
>JAQIWR010000273.1:0-24123 GCA_034695945.1 Glomeris hexasticha
TTTGACGTCTAATAACTTTTTTTTACTAATTTTCACAGAGATTTTGTTGCACCACTTGCTTTCTTCATGACTTTTCTGCAGGTAGTTTAAGTTTTAGGGTACCTTACAAAACTTGTTCTGTTCACCTTTAAATAAGAACTGGATTTAATAGTGCAAAATCTACTTTATTTAATTCATTGTCCTCTCAAAAAGTGAACTGTTCAAAATAGTTTTATATTAATACCCATATTCATACTTCATAAACTATTAATTGTATTCTTGGAAACAGCCATATATTAGAATTGTTTAGAATTGATATTAGAATTGATTAAAATTAATACTATAATTGATTAGAATTGATTAAAATTGATTAGCATTGATTACTACTGATATTAAAATTGATTAAAATTAATTCTAGAATTGATTAGAATTGATTAAAATTGATTAGCATTGGTTACAACTGATATTAGAATTGATATTATTTAGAATTGATTACAACTGATATTAGAATTGATATTAGAAATGATTAGAATTGATCAGAATTGATATTAGAATGTACGAACTGTTGTTTGTATTTTATATATTCCTTACAAATAAAATTATCTCAATTGGCTAGATTTTGTAATATCTTAGATAATGACAATAAGTATAAATAATTGCAATAATTATGAAAATAACGAGTTTGGTGTTATCAAAAGTGGTATTATATATAGGATATCATGCCCTAGATGCAATTTAATCAAGTAAGTGTAGTTGTATGTACCCATTTGACCAGCATACCTCTGGAAAAATTGAGGCAGTAACACTTTTAAAACAGCGCGTGTTGCTTTCACATCTTCGGCGCAATACGTCATCAGATCTTGGAAGCTCGCTCGTACATCGCTAATCTTCCCGGTAACAAAAATCTTCCTCGGTTCTTTGTTCAGCTTCTTGTTACAATGGAGCTTATAAACATCTGCTAAGTTATTCACAGATCCAACTTGCATCCAATCCTTAACTGGCGGACCACGGTGGTTATTACTCGCTACGTTCACCGATTTCCTTGTACTTCCTTAATTTATTTTTTTAGGATAAAAAAAATGAATTTCATCCTTTTAATATATAATACAAACTCAAATTACTCCACCAGTTTTCTCAGCCATCAAGAGTGCCCTTTGTAAACCCGTTAATCCCGCGATCGCGATGTGAAGCGACATCGTATCGAGGAACCGCATTTTGGTGCCCTATGTAAAATAAATCCCAGGAGAATAAGTTACACAAAATTATGCATCCAAATAAAATTTTATGAAAGTTCATCATGAAAAAGGATATATTTTATGCACAAAAATGCATGCACAAGCGTTTAAGCATAATTGTGCACCAAAATTCATACCTAAAATTGTATGCATTGTGCATAGTTGTTGTGCACAATTTATTATGCACACTTAAACACAATTATTATGTAAAATTTTTGAACAAGTATTTACAACTATTATTCACAATTATGTATGATTATTATGCACACTTAAACACAATTATGCATAATTGTACACAAAATCCATACCTAAAATTGCATGCATTATTGTGTATAGTTGTTGTGCACAATTTATTATGCACACTTACACACGATTATGTACAATTATTATGCACAATTATGTATAATTATTATGCACAATGAAACGATTATGCAAAAATAAACAATTAAATACAATTAAACTATTATACATAATTATGCATACATTTTTGGGCATAAAAAGGCTCCAATTTTGTGCAGCATTATACACAGACTTTTTATCCTGGGATGGCATATTTTAAATAATTAATAAACACAACACTTAATAGTAAAAAAGCATAGTTGAAGTAAATACAAACCTGAACATAGTACTGTTCCTTTATTCTGGCTCTATCGTAACTGACATTGTGGCCAATAATTAACCTCTTTTTCCATTCTGCACCTTGCGGAGGATTATTATCCCTTAATTTTGTTTCTAAATTAATGAGATTTTGAGTTGTTATCTTTTGGCCATGGTTGAAATGATCTTCAATAAGTGCATCACTACACCATGAATACCTAGAAGTGTATTTATAAAATAAAACAACAATAAATAAAATCAAGATAAAATGAATTATAATTGTGTAATATTTTTTTTAACCAGCAATCCTTTGAAACTGCAGTTGCCAAAATTGGTGTAGGTCCTTCTCTGACACAAACTTCAACATCAAACACCAAAGCCATTTCATCTGGAAAATCCACTATTTCTGCATTTCCATCTTCATTGTATTTCACCCAACCATTCTGCAAACAATTACAATTAATATTTCATGTAGGTAATTTATTAATTTTTCCCACATTTAAATATGTGAATAAAAAATAACAATTGGGGGTAAAAACCTGAAAAACCCATTTCTTTGGAGTATTTGGTATGCAACATAGTGCAATTACTTGTGCATTATCCCGATATTCACAACTCTGACGTACTGCAATTTCCCTAAAGTGTTCATCTAAATTATCACCATACAATTTAGGCAGTTTCAAGTGAAGTTGCTTCGCTAATTCACTCGTTTCCTTGTTCCAAAGGTCATGTCGTTTTAAATGTTCCACCATTCTAGATACATTTTTCGGGTCGTATTCAGGTACAACATCACCGAAAATCTGCTTCTTGAGCGAATTTGACAACATTTGAATGTTGACTGGATTAAATCGGGCAGATGCATCCATTGATTCGACGCCATTTTCGGTTTTACGAGCGATATTTTGTGAAAAACTCGATAAAAACGATGTAATTTGCAAGAAATTCCTTTGCAAAACACTATTATCGTATTTTGGAACAGTTTTGCGAAACAATAACATGATTATGACATCTCTACGATGAAAAACTTTTATCAAATAACGCGGTGCGAGGCGTAACGACCGTCACATAAACATTACATTCTCCTATTCGTCGCTGCGTAACTGATCGATCGCAGCGCCACCTATCTCCCAGTATGTACAGTACATTTTATCATGGAAGGATTTTAATTCCATGTATTAAAATAACCAAGGTATGGTTTATTAGAGCGACAAGGTTCGCTCATTCAACTTTTTCCCGTGACGTCACTGGAGACTCAACGTTCATTATTTTCGCTCGACTTTTCCCCTTTACTGCATGACGTCACTACACACTTATGACGTCATTGGAGCCCAAAACTGCATATTGCATGCCATTTCTTGCGTGGGAAGTGTTGCGAACCTTGTCTCTCTATAATGACCTTGGTAAATAACAGCATCAATAAAAAACATGTGTTCAAAATATATTACATTTTTTTAACAAACATTATGCAACTTTGCAATCAAACTTTAAAACAGCCAACTTCATTTTTATATGTTTAGATAAAATAAGAACAAACATTGCAATTATAGTGTCTCAACTCAAGGTTGCAGCAAGGAGCGATTCAGTATTGATTTCTTGCTTTATTGCGTAAACAATTGAACAAAAAAAAATTCATTATGCAAAATAGATGTAACTTACTTAATAAAGTTAATTGTTATATATTTTCCCATATTTTTACTTAGTGATTATGTGATATTATTTTTTAACAATCGTTCAAAATGTGCAATCTTGAGTTGAGACTCACTATAGATTATTTATTCTTTAGCATCTGCTATTCCGCCATTTGTCACTGCAAATGTTGCTTCACTTTCGGGCATATCGGGACTGAAATAAACAATATTTTGCAACATTATATACATGTATATGGGTCGTTATATATGTCTAAAATATTCCTAAAAATATGAGCAAACCTGTCATAAATTTTGGCAATTCTCATTTCACCCCGTCCTTTGCGCAGACTGATACGAGTGGTGGATGCATGCGCTAAAATATGTCCACCGATTGGCTTTTTTGGGTCCGCTTGGAATCTGCAAATTAAACATTTCATTGTTTAGTAAGGAAATGCATGTAAAATCATTTATTTTAACTGAATTATATATTTATAGTATATACGTCATGGTTGCTCCTGGGTCAGCAGTCATCTGGTTGGTTATGAAAACTGCAACATTGTATTCTATAATAAAAAGCCATGCAGCAAATAAATAACTGCATATACATAGCGCCAATGTAACTTAAATTACATTATTCTGATCAGTTTATTAATTTGTACCTTCGGACATTTTCTGCAATCGTGACAGGTATTGTGCTAATTTCTGCTGTCGCTCAGCAAGTTCTCCTCTTCCACTGAAGTCAACCCGAAAAAGAGCCATGATCGAATCTATTATCAACAATTTGAATGTGCCTCCATCCTCGTGCAGTTTGGCGGCAATCACATCCAGCAACTCGTACTGATGCTCACTGGTGTAAGCCCTTTGCAGAAACATTACTTAAAATTATTGAAGCTATTTATAATATGTTATTTACTATATAAAGAGAAAGTTGTTTAATTGCATTGTGCATTTAGTACCTTGCATAGAGGACATTGTCCAGAGCAGTTTCTTGATCCAGGTGGTATCGGTCAGCAATGGACCGAAGCCTGTCTGGCCGACTGCAATTCATAAATTAAGATTTAAATTTAAATTTGTAGAATATGTATATAATTAAACAATGATATGGCATGCAAACATTCATACAATGTGTTTTCAGTGTCAACGAAGATCACTTTTCCCCCAAAGTATCCATTGGCTCCAGGTATTTGAGTGGTAACTGTAATAATAAACATTTCCAACGAGCATATAATTTTTTTGTACAATATAATGATGCATTATATACATATAAACTAATTTTACCACACAATGTGTGAGACAACTGGGTTTTTCCAGTTCGAAATTCTCCAAAAGCTTCGGTTATTGCCATACTTTCTATGCCGCCACCAAGTAATTTGCTGGAATAAACATTATTATTATTTACTATCACATTTCGATTTTTTTATCTTATATATTTTATGTTGGAGTAAGTGACAATAAATTTACTCCAGTTCTTGGCTTCCAGTTGCTATTTTAAAAATATATTTCCTCTTCTCGCTCATTTCCAAAGCCGTCAAAAATCCATCATCCTATAAACGAGTTATATATATATATATATATATATAAACATATGTTAACCTCAATTTTTCATACATGAAAACACAATTATACAATTAATAAACTACAATATATGACATTACATTCAATTTCCCTGCGACTTCCTTAATTTTGTCCACTTTAGCCTCTGAAATTCCCTTTATTGCACAAAGCTTCTTGCGAGTGCACATTTGGATTCCCTGCGCCATTGAGTAAAATATTTCCCAGTTATAATATGCATCACAATTTCACCTCACTTGTATATTAACTGAAATTGTGCTCACTTTTACGGTACAAATCCCGGCGGTCTTCAACTTTTTAATATCTGCAACATTCTGTGTAGGCCGGCCCAGAGCAAAATAAAAGACAAATATAATATTGGAAATATTTAAATGATAAAAGCAATGTAACTGAGCACTGAGCTATTGATAATATCAAGAGTGGTAATATTTACGATGCCATGGTTCTGCAGTACATCGATGTCTTGGGTGCTGAATGAATCCTAAATTTGAAAAAAACCGTTGCATTGATTTTTATATAATGCATGATTTTCTTTACATAATTTCAAAACAATTTAATTAAAGACGTATTATTCTAATTGGCGTCAAAGTATACGTTATTACCGAGCCATCGCCGCAAACTTCTTCGGAAGCATTCATTATTCCTTGAAAATAACGGGCAGTCGATCTTAAACAATTCGAAATCCGTTACCGGCCGCGATTCAAATTCAAACGCAGTGTTGCCAATCCGCCGCGCTACCAGTAATTTCACGTTCACCATGTTGCCATTTTACGATGTTTGGAGGGTAGGGTGTTCGGAACGGAACTGTTGGCCCGGAAAGATTACATAAACTGCAGAATGTACGAAAAGGGCCTTTTCTTTGGCTTCTAGCCTTTTCTTGTACAAAAGGAACGCAACTTCGATATGCAAATTTGGCGAAAGTCTGTACTAGGGCGCCACCTGTGCGGAATAACTGTAAAATCCGTTTTGGCCGGCTTTGGCGGGACCAATTCCCCATTACAAAATACGCGGCAAATTAAAATAAAAAAGATTTGCTTAACAATTGTAAACAGTATTGCTTATCGGCTGTAATTTTCGGTATATTAAATTGGCATTTTCAATAAGCGCCCCTGGTGGCGTCGCGTGGAAGCATGATTTGAATACCAATGTTTGAAGAAAAAAAATCCATATTAAAAAATATGAAAATGATACAAATATATGAAATACATTGCATATGATGCGAAGACAAACGCTGTTTATTACGTAATTAGAATCCAATTGTTGGTAAAAAAAATTGCCATTGTCATAATTTTACTAAAATTTATTGTGAAATACCTTTTGGAAATACATACTGAAATTAACTAAAAGAGATGTATAAAGTATTGGTTTTCGATCGTTACTTTGTTTATCAAGATACAAATTTGTTCAATTAGATGCCATTCATTAAATCATTTATTTTGTTTTTTGTTTAATGAAAATGATCCCATACCAAAAATTCTGAAAATCATTATTTTGGTCGAAGATTTTAATTAATTTTAATTCGAATTAATGCCGCAATTAATTATGTTCATATAAACGTGAATTTTGTAATATGGCTTACTTAGTGTATGAATCGTGAGCCATTTATATGTGTCATTTATGCACGCGTCTGCATGTTAAAAATTAATGTGCCCACTAAAATTACATTTTATTACCAAACACAGCTGGCAATTTAATTTCAAAACCAATTATAATTGGACATTTGTTCCTTCAAATGTTCTATATTAATTAGTATATCAGGCAAATGTGATAACAATTTCGAAAGGATATTCCTCAACCGCATCCGTCGGCTGTCGAAACAGTTGCGCGTGTTGCCACGCCACTGTACCTCTTCCACCTTTCAATTCAGCTGTCAGCCAAACAGTTCTCTCATTTCTCAATCTACTTGTTGTGAAAAACTCCGAACCTGCCAATAAAATAAATAAATAAACATCAAATTATTTCGATCACGGTACAATCTGCGCATAATAATCAATCAATTTAAATAAATTAACCCACCAATGACATTAATTAATGTCTGTTTCTTTTCCCCTTTCAATGTCCACGTCACATCACCATTTTCATAGGTTTTACCCTCACATTTCACTCGAATCACATCTACGCCGTAAGGTGTATCGGAAAGATCAAACATCCACGTCACGGTTCCCGCATCTGATCCTTGCGTACGGCACAGATACGTCATCTTCCAATCATGTTCAACTTTTCTAAACACGTTTTCACAAGTGTTCACCCCTTTCCTCCAACCATTTACAATCTCTCCATCCGAAGACAATCTTACGTACTTATCAGAAGCCGAGTTGAACGCGACATGTAACAAACCCTTCGTCAACTCCGCTTCGTTCGGTTTCCAAACTACACAATCCTCCATTTCCTCACTTGTTTCTCCTCTTGCAAGTCTCCACTCTAAAGACCCAGAGCACCTTCCCATTAATTCCTCCTCGCTGATGTCCATTTTTGGCGATAGAAATTCCACCAGTTCGGTGACGGTGCGCGCGTTCAGTTCCAACTTCCTGCCGTCATCCACTCTACCCATCAACTTCTCATTAAGTGTCCTTAAAGTGTCTATCAACCATCCTTCCCTGCAAAGTCTCCTTCTGGATAGAACTTCACCATGATTTCGTGAATACCTCCAAGTCACGTCAACCACCTGATCTCTCGTAAACGCCATCACGTATGATAATTTCTTCTTCCAGCCAACTTCATATATGAGAGGAGCATCGCATAGATTTTCACAAGGGTCACAATGTAGCCATCTGCCATGGGCTTTAGAGTAAACTTCAACCCATACATGATCAGTCCAATCTAAGACATAACGGCTTTCAAACCCAACAGCTGTGCAGATTAAAGTGAAGCAGTTGGCCCATTCACCGCAACGGCCCTTTCTTTCCACCAGCAGCTTACCAGGATGATTGTAACGTGGGAATCTTTGGGGCCGATTGCACTTAGGGCACTTGTACGATTCAATTCTTGTTGCTCCCCATTTAATATCTTCACTTGATGGTTGCTCCGAACCAATTCTTTCTGTAGAAATGTGACAAAAAGGACAGATTGGTTTATCGAGCCATGTGAAGAATGAACTTTTAAACCAGTTTAGAAGTTCTAACAGGAAGAAGTATCGTTCATCAAGAGTTATATTGCGGTTTGAACCGTTTTCTGACAATAATTCGTCTGCTTGTTTCGAATCGTATAATGCGTAGTTGACTGCAGAATTATCTTCCAGTTCGTTAATTGGGATTAAAGATCTTGCTTGCGATTGTAGACCTTTATCTTCGTAGTATTTTATGGATTTATGGTGGGAAACAATCTGCGAGTAGAATATGCTTTCTCCTTGCTGCAAATAAAGAACATCAGCTCTAGATCAGCTGATCGATTTTGTTTATAATATCGGAAAAATACGATTGAAAAGTGTATAAAACAGTCGCAAATTCAACCTGAATGTTTGCAGGATATTCTTTAGGATCCCAGTCGTACATAACCGCCATTAAACGTGCGGATTTGAATCTTAAAACAACAAACTTTGCAATCGACTCCCTGACGTGTACACCGCGGCAAACAAGAAGCAGTACATTTTTCAAACGCTAGGTGGCGCCACTCTACGTGCGTTGTAACCGATTCAGTGCAGTGGCGCCACTTGGCGTTATCCGCCTAAACTGCCGTCGTAACCACTGACACTGAGCGGTTTTTGTTTTATTTATAATTAATCCATGATGCATTCCACTGTATCAATTATGATATTAAATTTCAATGGGCAGAATGGGCAATAAAAATAAGTAATCGTGTCAATTTTGATCGATTTTTTTTTTATCGAGATCGACGAATCTAGGGTCCTCTAGCGGCGACAATTGGAACTTTTACAGAGCGCTATAAACGGCATAGAACATTAAAACGAGGATTCTGGTAGATTCACTTTCATCTTAGAGGGTTTTTTTGCTGCCCGGGTCTTGCCAGGAAGAAACCGCAAAAATAACCATGACCGGGAAGATCTTGCAGTCTATTGTTCGTAATAATCTTAAAATATTTTATTTGTTAATTTCTGTAAATTAATGATTAATATATACTGTATGCTGTCAGCTGATGTTATAACATAAAAATTCCAATAAAAACGTTGTTTGAATTCCGTTTATTTCAGATGAAAATGCGACTATTGATTAACTGAGATCCTATATAAGCCTAAAATGCAAGGCTGAATAGTTGTTTTAGACACTATAAATTAATATATACACTATATATAATTAAATAAAAAAATATTTTCTGTATTTATTATATAATAATTAATTAGACATATTTGTTACATATTAAAAAATTATGCACATGATCGAGTAGGTTTTAAAGTTGATATATACAATTAATAGTGGTACATATTAAATACTTTGCATTTTTAAATATCAATTCTGTAAAATATTTATTTCTTCATTATTTATTTCTTCAAAATAACTCAAACTTTATAATTAGATTCATAATTAATAAAACGTAAATATAATGGCAAATATTGTATTATTTTCCATTTTTCGGAACTTATAATTAAACATCTTGACTAATCTAAAATTATAAAACCATTTTTTTCCTTTAAAACTTCCAAATATTAGTACAGTCAGTATAATATTTTTTATAAATTATAATTCCTGCTTGGGTTATAAATATTAATATATTAATTTACTGTCATTAAATTATATTTTAATTCCAATCTGCATTGGAATGAATCCCAAATATTGTATTAAATTAATATACTCTAAAACATTGCACTGGTATTTAAAATTAATTTGCAATCAACTTTCAATTAAAATATTGAAATTATAATACTATGCAATAACCAGAGTAATAACTGACTTAATTTTCCATTTATTTAGCTTTCTGCAAGCCGCAGATATTATTCCGCAGAGGCACCTAGGAATGTGACCCTCATTCCTGGAGATGGAATAGGCCCTGAAATCTCAGCTGCTGTCCAGAAGATATTTGCTGCTGCCCATGTCAATTATTCCAACTTAATTACCAAACCCTATAAAATAATAATATAATATTGAATTTAACATAACCGCGCTGGCCATTATTTAATCCAGGTACCGATAAAATGGGAAGTGGTTGATGTGACACCTGTTCGAGGTCCTGATGGAAAATCTGGCATCCCTCCTGCAGCCATTGAATCTGTAAACCGAAATAAGATTGGATTGAAAGGGCCATTGATGACTCCGGTCGGTAAAGGGCATCGGTCGCTTAATCTCGCATTGCGAAAGTTAGTCATCATTACCATGCTATATAGACAAAAGATAAATTCATTATATTGATCAATTAATACTTGCATTTTAGAGTTTTTAACCTGTACGCCAATGTGAGACCTTGCAGATCAGTTGAGGGTTACGAGACTCTTTACAAGGACGTGGACGTGGTGACGATCCGCGAAAACACCGAAGGAGAGTATAGTGGAATTGAGCATGAGGTTATATATACTCATATGTTGGTGCTAGAAGTGACATATAAATAACAAATTATATTGTGTATTTAGATTGTTCCTGGAGTAGTTCAAAGCATCAAGTTGATCACGGAACCGGCTTCCCGACGCGTTGCCGAGTTTGCGTTCGCGTACGCGAAAAGCAACGGCAGACGTAAAATAACAGCTGTGCATAAAGCAAATATTATGTATGTGGATAAATGGATAGATTAATTATATTTACAAAGGATAAAAACACAAAAATGACAAGTTAATGTTTTTCTAACTCCAATAGGCGCATGTCGGATGGACTGTTTTTAAGATGCTGCAGGTCTGTCGCCGAACTTCACCCGGATATTAAATTTGAAGAGAGATATTTGGACACAGTTTGCCTAAATGTGTGATTATTTCCTATATTTTTAAATAGAGAGTTTCCTAAAAAGTCCTATATTTTTTTGGGGAAAAAAATTCCTACAACTTTTATATATAAAAAATTAATGAATATTATAGTTAGAAATTATATATACTTTGGCAGATGGTACAAGATCCGGGTCTTTTTGATGTCCTCGTCATGCCCAATCTTTACGGTGACATCCTGAGTGATCTGTGCGCGGGACTCGTCGGCGGTCTCGGTATAACACCTAGCGGAAACATTGGACTCGACGGAGCCCTTTTTGAATCTGTACGAGTTTCATCTATAAAAAAATGTAGAATTCCCAGGAGAAAAAGTTACCCACAATTATGCATAAAAATAAAATTCTATGAAAATTCATCGTGAAAAATAAAGGCGATATTTTATGCATAAAAATGTATGCGCAAACGTTTATGCATAATTGTGCACACTAATTTATACCTAATATTGTATGCATAATTGTGCATAATTTATTATGCACACTTAAACACAATTATGCACAATTAAACACAATTAGTATTATACACAATTAAACATGATTAGGTAAGCACAATTATTATGCACACTTGAACACCATTAAGCGCAATTAATTAAACAATTATGCACAATTAATTACACAATTATGCACAATTAATTACACAATTATACACAATTAATTACACAATTATGCACACTTAAACAATTATTATGCACACTTGAACACCATTAAGCGCAATTAATTAAACAATTATGCACAATTAAACACAATTATTATGCACACTTGAACACAATTAAGCACAATTAATTAAACAATTATATGCACAATTAAACACCATTATGCATAATTCAACTATTATACACAAACACAATTATGCATAAATTCTTGTGCATAAAAGGGCTCCAATTTTGTGCCAAATTATGCACAGACCTATGCATTAAATCGCATGCGTATTATTCACAATTATGCATAGACTTTTTATCCTGGATTAAAATTAACTGACAATTTAAACAACATAATAACATTGTACTTTTTCTACCAGGTTCATGGTACAGCTCCTGATATAGCCGGACACGATAAGGCCAATCCAACCGCTCTCCTGCTAAGTGCGGTTATGATGTTACGTTACATGAACTTGAATTCTTACGCGGACAAAATAGAACAGTCATGTTTCGAAACGATCAAAGAAGGAAAAGTAATATGTATATACTAGTTGGAAACATTCTTTACAATCCAATAATCTTACACGTTACCCGTTCAGGTTCGTACCGGAGACCTTGGAGGAAATGCCAAATGTTCCGAGTTCACGGCCGAGATCTGCGAGAAGATAGAATCCAAGAAATAAGAATCTGTTAATCATCTAGTATGCAGTATCATTAACAAAGTTGTTCCTGGTTCAGTTAGTTAATAATTGTCACAAAATATACCCATGAAATTTGTTTCATTTTTAGGACATTTTAGGACATTATCAACCCGGCCATTCACGGGCATTTTATATTTATTTTGCAATTGGAATCTCTAGGAAAAAGAGTTTACTTAGTCATATAATATATTACGATAGACTGAATTGAATAATGGTATTGCTAGATTAGGTTGACTAGAATATTGAATCGCGCAGAATATAAATGTGAAATAAAAGTTGAATTTCTGCGGATCCAATTGAAAATATATAATTATGCCCTGGTTTTCATAAACTTACACAAACCTGCAAGGGATATTCAAATTTGCTATTGTTCGCTAAGTGGGATATTTGCGATAATTGCAGTAATTACTCTAATTGAGCTCTTGTTGACCGGTTGCTCAGCCTGAAGTGACAAGTCCATTGTGCAAAAGACCAATTATCGCCATTATCATTTGCATATCCCTCGAAGCGCAAAGCTCAAACTAACTCTGAAGCTCATATAATAACTCATATATTAGCTGCAGCGTTAGTTTCCCCATTTCGATTTAAGGTTTCAAATTCGCTAAGTGGGGTAATTGCGGTAAGAGCGATAAATTGCTCTTTGGTTGACATGTTGCTCACATCCAGAAGGCACAAGTCCATTGTACAAAAAAGCAATTACCGTAATTATTGCAATTATCCCACTTGGCGAATTTGCATAAACCTTAAAACGAAATGGGGAAACTAACGCTGCAGCTTAGCTAATATACTTATTTTTCAGTTCCATTCTCTGTCATTTCTTTTTCATGCATGTCTAGCTACACATTTTCAATAGGTGACAGGTCAGGCGAGTTGGCTGGCAATAGAAGTATCTTCACATTCTGAACTGCAAACCATGTGCGTATTGCAGCCGCGACGTGTGGCAGGATGCATTATCCTGCTGAAAAATAGCCAGATGATCTAGGTTTTGCAGATGAAATTGTTTTTCAATTCCACTCACATATGGCGTCTGTTGGACGCCTACCACTAATAAATTATCCATTGATTTCTAATTGCACAATAAACATATTTAGCTTAGTCTAAATTGTACTGATCATAGGTAGGTATGCAATATAATTACTGATTCAGAACCACTCGGATGGTGTCTGCCAGACACCAAAACGTCACCTGTGAACTTTAAAGCTGACACGGTTTTTTTGTAAGGTACCCTGAAACTTAAACTACTTGCAGAAAAGTCATGAAGAATGCAAGTGGTGCATCAAAATGTCTGTGAAAATTAGTAAAAAAAAGTTATTAGATGTCAAAGTTTGACCGTAGGTTTATCTAGACCCTTGTAATTGATGATCCTTTGGCTTTCTGGATTGGTCAAGCTGCTTCTAAACTTTTTGTCCCACCAATTACCACTGAAAAACTTATTTTATGTATTGGAATGGCTGCAACACCTATACATTCATCAATTTTCTAAACTTTTGTTCTTTCGGCAAGGCAAACTTGGTTATCGGGCGTTCTGTGCTAACCAATGTACCCCATTAAAATAAACTATTTTGAAATTCTTAAAGGTTCTTATGGAAAAGTTAGAGACAAGTTACTGCAGTTATAGCTGTATTAACAAAGCCAATACATACTGGACTTCCATGCACAATTGAATATAATTAAATTTTCTTTCATGTCGTCGACCGCGTCATCGACATCATGTCGTCACATCCTGTAATCTAAATTCTAGAAATACAAACATGAAGGTCTATATGTATTATTTCTGCACTGCAAAGTAATACTAATGCAAATTACATAAATACCTGAATATATTTACTGGCATGGCTGTTCCAAAAACCACGCGGCGGTTGATCGTTTTACAAATACTGTTTCAAAGTTTGAAATACACAATTGGAAATTTATGTTCTGTACACATATATTTATATACATCCAACTTCAACAGTAATATAATATTTATAATAACAAAAATCTCCTTTAAAATCCGCCATGCAATTGAATTTAAACATTCGTGATTCGCGTATCTACCATGTACTTAATAAATGCTTAAAATATTTATATTTACTTTCCAGCCACCAAACACCAAAAAGAAAATCTAGAATATAATATATATATAAAAATCACAAGCAATTGTAACCATCATTTGACAGGATCATTGAGGCCAATTTGGCCCATATTAAACCTTGTTGACCGACAAATGGCCGCCATCGGTCAAATAAGATTGTTTTTTCACTTTCTAAATGCTTCATGGCCGTAATAGGAAGTTCATCATCATCATACCTTTGTCCATTGGATGTAATAGATAAATATTCGATCACTTGATTTACTGCTCGTACTTCCAAACTTTTTCACTTGCACGTCGTCCGTAGAAAAGCCATCGGAGGAAAAAGCGGCCAGGCACCCCGTGATATTGCGACAACTTTTGGGGGGCTTGAACAGGTCCCTGGCATATAGTGCACGTTCCATATTGCCACCATCACCTGTTAAACTATACACCAATGTCCCACTTGGCGCGTACCGTGAGGTCAGCGCGCGCTTTGAGGAGTGTAGGTAAATGCCTTTCGATGGATGGTCTGTTTGAGAATGTAGTGTTTAGTATGTAGTGTATGTGGAGTGTGTTACGTGGTGGCATGTAGTGAAACACAGTCTTCGCATTCTTCTTGGATCAGTTTCTCTTTCTCGGCTTGCGTAGAGTTCCAGGGTATGATTGGCACCCTTTGGTAGCCGTCGCGGTTGCAACACGGCGAATTGCTACGTCGCATCTGAAATGTATATTTAAATGTGAGTAAACTGTGTTATATTATTCTAAACAAAGCTGTACATAAAGGTTCATGTATATTTTCATTTATGTATTTATTAATTTCGCGTGCACAAAATGTTGTGTCATATGTTTAGCCATTTTGTGCACAATTATATAGAAAAATGTGTCTCCTTTTATTAATTGCTTTGAAAGTGTTGCAGAATTCCATGGAAAAATAGCTCTGCACAAATTGTTCACAAATGGGACTAAATATTCTGCAAAAACATTTTCTGCACAAATATAGCACTATAAATTGTCTGCACAAATAAGACTAAATATTCTGCAAAAATGTCTTTCTGCACAAATAGGAATATTCTGCACAAATATGACTAAATTTTATGCAAAAATGTTGTTTCTGCACAAATAAGACTAAATTGTATACAAAAATGTTTTTCTGCACAAATAGGACTAAATTTTCTGCACAAATATGACTAAATTTTATGCAAAAATGTTTTTCTGCACAAATAGGACTAAATTTTCTGCACAAATAAAACTAAACTTTATGCAAAAATGTTTTTCTGCACAAAGACTATATTTTATGCAAAAATGTTTTTCTGCACAAATAGGACTAAATTTTATGCAAAAATATTTTTCTGCACAAAGAGGACTAAATTTCCTGCAAAAATATTTTCTGCACAAAGCATTAAATTATGTTTAAAGATTTCCTCAATTTAAGCAGAAAGAAAATAATGTTCTGCAAAATTGTGCAAAAAACAACATCCTTGCACAAGATTTTAGCTTTGCGCAGATAAAGTCACGCACATTGTGCACAATTTAAAATTTTGCAAAGCTATCTTAAAATTGATTGAATTCTGCACAACTGGTAATAATGTTATGCATAAACCTTTAATTATGCACGAAAATGTTTCAATTTTTGTCACAATTATGCCAAATTTTACTTAAAACATGTTTGGGCAATATTGCGCATAAGAAACTTTCTGCACAAACATCTGGCACGTACTGAAGCATTTCAGTTTTCAAACTGTACACTAGCTGCTTTTGCAGCTTATTGTTAGTATTTTTATGGGTTATTTGCAGATTGAAACACATGTTGCCAACTTTCTAGTTTCAACGACAACCAAATACATAACGTACAACCGAACGTTAACTTGCCGCGCGATACGTACCTGTAAAAATCCAAATATAACGAAGAACAGCAGAACAATGGCGAAGCAACTACCAGCCACAAGCATCAAGAGACTGCTTGGAATAGTAGCCACACCTGAATGTTGCATTTCCTCCGCCGAACTGATGCGCTCGACGAGGACCGAATCGTCATCCGTGATTCGGCGTTTATCCGTAGTTGGATTCGACACGCACTTATCTATCAAAAATGTATTGTAACCAAATTAAGTCCTGCTTTTCTTTCACATTAAAATCATCTGTTCGTTACGTACTGGAATGAACACTGCAATCGCAGCAGTTTTCGGCCGGGAATTGCGCGCAACACGGTATGCACCTTCGGAGTACCGGATCGAGCCGCAAGCTATCTTTACAGGAAAGGCAACTGAATGCATCAGGTCCATCACAAGTTGTGCAGTTGATGTTACAGCGAAGACAAGTCTGAAAAAGTGAAAAAGATGGCCACCATTAAAAAAAATTATAATCCAAATCCACCGTATCCCACGCGAAAAATGTGTGCACAATTATTTACTATTTGGCACAATATTTTATGTACAAAATTGAACCTCTTTTGTGCACAACTGTGCACACATTTCATTCCATTTTTTGCACAAAACGTTAATTGAGCACCAAAATGAGTCTTTTTGTTAACAACCTTGTGTATATTAAATGTATGCACAAAAATGGTTCAATTTGGTGCACAAAATGGGATGCAATTTATGTAAAGTTGTGCACAAAAACTGTTCAATATTGTGCACAAAAAGGGTTCAATATTACGCACAAAAATGGTTCAATTTGGTGCACAAAATGGAATGCAATTTATGTACAATTGTGCACAAAAACTGTTCAATATTGTGCACAACAAGGGTTCCATATTCTGCACAATGGTTCAATATTGTGCACAAAATGGGTTCAATTTGATGCACAAAATGGAATGCAATTTATGTACAGTTTTGCACAAGAAGAGTTCAATAATTTGCACAAGGGTTCAATATTGTGCACAAGGGTTCAATATTGTGCACAAAAAGGGGTTCAAAATTGTGCACAAAATGGAATGCAATTTATGTACAGTTGTGCACAAAAAGGGTTTAATTTGGTGCACAAAATAGGATGCAATTTATGTAAAGTTGTGCACAAAAACTGTTCAGTATTGTGCACAATAAGGGTTGAATATTGTGCACAAGAAGGGTCATTATTGTGCACAAAAAGGGTTCATTATTGTGCACAAAAAGGGTTCATTATTGTGCACAAAAAGGGTTGAATATTGTGCACAAAAAGGGTTCATTATTGTGCACAAAAAGGGTTCATTATTGTGCACAAAAAGGGTTCATTATTGTGCACAAAATGGAACGAAAGTTGTACACAATTGTGCACAAATGTTGCATAACCTTGCGCAACTTTATATTTTAGCATTTTAATTTTTTCCAAGGGTTCCTACCTGTGAAAGTGGATCAAAGAATTGACCATATGGACACGTTGTGCAAAGTCTGCCATCCAGGACTCTGTTATCCGGGCAACTTGTACATTCAAAGACACTCGCGCCTGAAATAAATCCACGGCGTTAACGCTGGAAATTGATGGCAAATACAAACAGCTGTTTTGTAAATAAATACCTTTGCAGGATTTGCACGACTCGTGACATGGAAGACATTGAGATGCCGCTAAATAATACTTTACGGGACAGACGGCGCTCTCGCATCCGTTCGCCGACAACCTCGCGTCGCTGCGGCACGACAGACACTCGTCCTCACGAGGACCTTTACAACTTGCGCAGCTCGAGTGACACTTTTCACATTTGCCTTCGTCGAAGAAAGACCTGAAAATGAACTTGAACCTTATTATACAACAAATACAGTTTCTCACGCCGATCAACGTACGATAGTTTAGACCGTCTAGTTCACATATTAATTCACATTTAAAATGCTGATCGATTTATTATTAACTGACAATATACACACAATTGTATTTGTGTTTAACAAAAAATAGAATAAAATAAAATATGTATGAATGTAAATTGAAAAAAATCTCAATTAACACGCGAACCCAACTTAACTAGACGAAAAGTGTCCGATCGCCGTGACGCTGGGTTCGAATGTTAAAGATGTCCCACTCCAAAATTGCATTAATAATGAGGCCAATTGGCAGTACCCGTTAGGGCATGCGGCCCGGCATTCTCCGTTCTCCAATCTCGCTTCGCGACGACAAGAAAGGCACTGGTTATCTTCGGTTCCGCTACACGTAGCGCAAGTCTCGTGGCACGCGGAACATGGTCCTCCTCTTTTACCCGTGTATCCTTTAGGGCACTTGTCAACGCACACTCCTTTTAATAAAAACCTGCAACAAAGTAAGTTCAACCAACGCAAACTTATTTCCATTTCCACGTACGCCGCGACAACCGTAAACCAACTACGTATGTACATACACCTTATTGGAAATGTCCGCCATAGTACAGTAGAACCTCCTCACAATAATATCCTTGCCATGGCACTGAATCTTTGCATTAGTTTAGGGAGGTTATTTGTTTAGAGAGGCAAGGTGCAATTGGGAGGCCCTTGTCCGCATCGATGTTCAATATCATTTTACAGAGGATATCAGTTTATAGGGCATTTGTTTAGGGAGGTTCTACTGTAGCAAGGATATTTGTTTATAGGATATTAGTTTATAGGATATTAGCTTATATAGGATATTAGTTTATAGGATATTAATTAGTTAATGGGATATTAGTTTATAGGACGGTAGTTTATAGGATAATAGTTTTTAGGATACTAGCTTATAGGATAATAGTTTATAGGATATTAGTTTATAGGATATTAGCTTGTAGGATATTAGTTTATAGGATAATAGTTTTTAGGATATTAGCTTATAGGATATTAGTTTATAGGATATTAGTTTGTAGGATATTAGTTTATAGGATATAAATTTATAGGATATTAGTTTATGGGATAATAGTTTATAGGATATTAGCTGATAGGATATTAGCTTATAGAATATTAGTTTCTAGGATACTAGTTTATAGGATAATAGTTTATATTAGTTTATAGGATATTAGCTTATAGGTTGGTTAACAGTTTATAGAATATTTTAGGTCACGCAAGTTCTACTGTAACAAGGATATTAGTTTATAGGGTATTTGTTTAAGGAGGTACATTGATTTCTATCAATTCCCCCGAGTTTTCCACGTTTTGGGAGGTTCAACTCACTTGCTACTCCTGCACAACTTGCATTGAGAATACGCCGGTCCGTAACACGCGGCACACGATACGTGACACTGACGGCAAGTTCCACCCGCTGGATAATAACCTAAATTTATTTCAACTTTATTAACAATTTTAATTTCGTTTCAAATGTAAATAATATCTATATATTTTACCCTTGCTGCAATCAGCTTCGTTTGAAAGTTGACACACGCCGGATTTAACGTCCAATATAAATCCTTTCTTACATTCGAAACATTGCTCCGAATCGCAGCGTTTACATGTCGGATGACAAAACAAGCATCTAGTAATTAAATAAAGTAAATTATACCACATTCATTTTATGTAAATTTTAATCATTAATCTTACGTTTACTTACTGGATTTTTTCTTTTGAGGGGTAAGTACCCGCGGGGCATGTTTGAACGCAGTTCCCGTTGAACGCGATCAGACCCTGGTGACAATCGATGCATTGATCTGGATTAAGGTAACAACTTGTACATTTTGAACCACATGGATGACATTCACGGCCATCACCTGCAAAAATATATTTTTATTATTAATCGGGTTAAATATTGCGATGTAAGGATAATTACGTACTTCTAAAGAAGCCGACAGGGCAATCGGCAACACATTGGGTTCGGTCACTGGTTTTAAGAAGCCACAGATCAGCAGGACAAGATACACAATCTGAGAAATATTCGCCGGTGCAAGACGTGCACGAGGAATGACAGCGAAGGCATTTCAAAGCCGGCGTTGCGTACCATCCATCGGGACATTCGGCAACACACGTACGCCTGGAAACAATCATTCAAAAGTTCATATATACTTTGCCTTGCTTTAAATTGCAGGACAATCCCATATATGGAATGGATCTAAAATGTCTTTGTACAGAACCGAGTTCTTAATGTGGATGGACAAAATTTTGTGCAAACATCATTTTATTCATAAACTATTATCAATTAAGAGTGGATGAAGGATATGCTATTATTCAGTTTTCTTCATTAAATTTTACGCATTAAACATTATTCAATTTTATGCATTAAATATTACCCAATTTTATGTAGAAAATATTTTCAAATTTTATGCAGGAAAGATTATTAAATTTTTTGCAGAAAATATCATCCAATTTTATGCACAAAATATCATCCATTTTTATGCAGAATATATTATCCATTTTTATGCAGAATATATTATCCAATTTTATGCCAAAATATCATCCAATTTTATGCATTAAATGTTGTTTAATTTTATGCATTAAATGTTATTTAATTTTATGCATTAAATATTACCCAATTTTATGTAGAAAATATTTTCAAATTTTATGCAGAAAATATTATTAAATTTTTTTGTAGAAAATATAATCCAATTTTATGCATAAATGTTATTACATTTTATGCAGGGATTATCATCCAATTTTATGCATAAATGTTATTCAGATTTATGCAGAAAATATCATCCAATTTTATTCATTAAGTGTTATCCAATTTTATGCATTAAGTGTCATTCAATTTTATGCAGAAAATATCATCCAATTTTATGCATTAAGTGTCATTCAATTTTATGCAGAAAATATCATCCAATTTTATGCACAAAATATCATCCATTTTTATGCAGAATGTATTATCCAATTTTAGGCCAAAATATCATCCAATTTTATGCATTAAATGTTATTTAATTTTATGCATTAAATGTTATTTAATTTTATGCATTAAATGTTATTTAATTTTATGCATTAAATGTTATCCAATTTTATGCAGAACATATCATCCAATTTTATGCATGAAATTTTATTCAATTTTATGCATGAAATTTTATTCAATTTTATGCAGAAAATGTTATTTAATTTTATGCATGAAATACTATTCAATGTTACACAGAAAATAATATACATTTCATTTTTATAATTCTAAATCTAATTTCTATAAATTTTACCCCGACTGAGTTTCGAGCGACAGATGCCGGCACGCTTTACACCGATCGGGTCCTTCGCCGAGACATCCTCCGTCGCATTCCACGTCACATTTACTATGATCCAGCATACGATCCACACTTTTCACAATGTCCACCCGGCTTCCATTATTCCCATTCAGCGACACCGAACTCAACGTAGGGCTACTCGCCGACGCGAACGGCATAAAATCCGCCGATTCCATCGCCGGCTTCCTAACCGGATCCACCTCCGTGCCGTAAAACACCAGCGACCACCTTTTCAATATCCCTACATTCAAATCCAAATCATTACATATTAAGATATTAATTACACAAAATCAAGCAATTAAAATAAGCCTAATCATACAAACCCGGTTGATGCGAAGGTTTATTGCCGGCGTTCATTATGCTTAATCTCCACCTTCCAGCGGGCCTTTCCCCCCAGAAATGCACACTTAAAAAAGGCCAATCGTCAAAGGTAGACTTGAATACGTCACGTGGCCTCGGGAACAACAGAGTCGATCTGCAATTTTAAAGATGACGCAGCGTGAATTTTTCCGAATCAAACTTCACGACTGCGGCGTGATTTTCATTTATATCTTGCCTCGTGCCGAATGGCGAAGTTAAGATGATTCGAAGATTTCCTCTTGGACTGAATGATAGGGAGATTCTGGCTTGCACGTGTTCCAAGAAGTTCACCTGCTTCACGGAGCCGAAACAGCCGTCGGTGTCCAAGTAAAACTCGGCGCTCGATCCGGGTTCGTTCGGGATAACCCTAAATATTCCAAATAATATATTAAAACAATATTTATAAGTATAGTGTGGTGTTTGAGCAACTAACCTTTCCATGGAATCGGGTGGAAGGTCGCAGATTCTCTGCGGAGGAACCGTCGGCCATCGTTCGGCGAGCGTCACGATCGCGCCGGCGTCCATAACTCCGTAACCGAATTTGTGGCTCACTTAATTAGAATTAGAATTAATTATTTTTCAATTTACAAGTGTCCATACTAACACAGAAATACACTCATTTTTAAATACTACAGTAAACCCCGTTATAACAAACTCGTTATAACGAAATCCCAGTGACAACAAACAAAACTTGCGATACGTAGAATTTTTAAAAATACATTGTGTGATTACTGAATAATTTAACCCGGTTATAACGAACTACAGTCGACCCTCGTTATAACAAATCTTGATATAACGAAACGCTCGATATAACAAACAAATATCCCATCCCGTTGGCGCTCGTTATAACATTGAATTACAACACATTCATTTTTGCGGTTACCTCGAGTTCGATATAAACAGTCGACTGTATTAGCCTCGTGATATAACGAACACTCGTTATAACGAATCTCAATATAACGAACCGATCGATATAGCGAACAGAGTAGCTTAATTGCCCCACGCATAATGCCTTCATCGCTCATTTTACGAACTACATTTGGCTCTCGTTATAACAAATCTCGATATAACGAACTGCTCGATATAACAAATCTCAATATAACGAACTGCTCGATATAACAAATCTCAATATAACGAGCTGCTCGATATAACAAATCTCAATATAACGAACTGCTCGATATAACAAATCGCAAAAAACGAACTGCTCGATATAACAAATCTCAAAATAACGAAAAGCTCGATATAACAAATCTCAATATAACGAACAGAGTGGATTAATCGTCCCCCACAAAATGCCTTTAATTCGCATTTAAAACTACATTCGGATCTCGTTATAACAAATCTCAATATAACGAACCGCTCAATATAATGAACAGAGTAGCTTCATTGCCCCCGCGCAAAATGACTTTACCTCTCATTTCACTAACTGCATTTGGCTTTCGTTATAACAAATCTTGGTTATTACGAACTCCGCCAGGTTGGGAAATTTGGTTCGTATTATCCGAGGTTCGTTTTATTCGTTTAAGTTAATGAAATTACAGGTTGGCCGGGATTTTTAAATCAGTCCGTAATAACCGAGGGTTCGTTTTCAAAGGGTCCGTATTAACGACGTTTTCCTGTATAACGAACTCTCCATATAACGAACAAATATCCCATCCAGTTGGCGTTCGTTATAACAGCCGACTGTATTAGTTTATAACGAGACAGCATTTTTGCTGTCCTCTCGAGTTCGTTATAACTGGGTTTCACTGTATTACACAAATAAATTAATTAAACCCTCAAATATACCTTTTCGACCAACACCGTTTACAATCCATCCATCTTCTTTAAGTAACGGGTCCGGTTTCGACGACAGCACCACCAAATACTGGAAATCTCGCCACGTTAACTCACGGCTGCGAAGACCATCAAGTACGTTTCAGATTAGACAAACTCCAAATGAAACGAAAGAAGAGCAAATCCGTTTCGCCAAACACTCACTTGGCTTCCAGCGCCAACGCGCAAATGGCCGCTGCGATCGGCGCCGAAGCCGAAGTTCCCGTGTGTTCTTTAGTGCACATCCTCTGCGAACTGAAACTGGTGTCCATGTCGACTGTCACCTGTTAACACCCAATTCCACATTAACCGCGGTTAAACAGCGTGTAATTCACGGCTTCGTGCGTTACGCCGTTACGCACCACGCTTCTGTCGTGGCCGGGGTCACCGCTGCTGTAAGTGGTTGCAAGAGTGGAGGAACACTCTTCCAAGTACCACGGTTTGAGGCCGTGCTGAGTGGCACTGCTAATCGATAACGTGTAAATGCTGTTCGTGTAGCCGTCGCAGTTGCAGTTGTCCAGGTGACGTCCGCCGTTACCCGAAGCCCATACAAAAATTGAACCTTTGCCGCGTCTACCCTATATATTGAAACACCGCAAAATATACATATAATAATGATAAAATACAATAATATTAAT
>JAQIWR010000274.1:0-24058 GCA_034695945.1 Glomeris hexasticha
CTTAGAGAACAAGATCGATGAGTTAGAGGGGGTGGTACAAATGGAAAGGGTGGATTTAATTGGTGTTACAGAGACTTAAGAGACTGATGCTAGTGTCTTGCGTATAGAGGGTTATACATTGCACAGCAGGGCAAGAACTGATTGCAGGGGAGGGGGGGTTGGCTTATATGTTAGAGACGGACTACACATTAGTGCCGTGGTAAGGGACTACAGTGCAGGTACAAATGTTGAATCACTATGGGTGGAAAAAATTGCTGTTGGGGAAAAATGACGTACTTCATGTGGGGTAATCTGCAGGCCTCCAAATGCATATGTGGAGTACCGTATTTCCTTGAGTAGTGGCCCAGGCCCGTATTATTGTTTTGCAAGATTTTGCCAGGCTAATATTCAACGCCAGGCCACTACTTGGGGTCGCCTTCCAATGTAAATACATAGGCTGTATTTGAAATTTCGGTTTTTGGACCCGGCTTATATTCAAGGCCAGGCTACTACATAAATCAGGCTTATTTTCAAGGAAATACGGTAATGTTGTTATGCTTCAATACAATAATACAAAGCAACAGATGGTTACATAACACAACACAACAAATCCTAAAATTATTAAAGAAATAATTCTCGGATTTCAAGGGTAATATAAAAATTCCCTGTATTATACTTTATGCACACGTGCCTCGATAACAGGATTGCACTAAACCACCTTACATCGAATACAGGTGCGCCATCTGGTGTTTGAGGAAGGAAAAATTTGGAAGTTACAAAGGTTCGTCATATATCGAGTTAAAACAATAAATTCAGGTTTCAATAGCGCCGTTGAAGGACAGAAAGATTAATTTTATCCATAACGTCATTTCGAAAACGAGTCATCTATTGAAACATCTGTTTTGTGAAACACGGAATTACCACTTTAACCGTCCATTTAGCACTTTTAGAGGAACAACAGGTGGTCAACCAAACACAGTATCAATCCACGACCGCCATTCGTGAAATATTGTCCTGTTACAAATTCATCATCAACCCCTAAAACAAACTCTATATAACTATACCTACACAAATTCATTATTATCATCATCATCATCATCATCATCATCCTACCAGCCAACCAACGAAATAAAATAAAAAAGAAATAATGAAATTTGGTCACGGTGACTGGAACGTTCGTAAAACATGTATAAACAATGAGAAGTAGAAATGGGGAGATAGAGTTAATTAGCGTGTCAATTAGCTCTTTCCGATCAAGTGATTCAGCAGCAGTTCGGCCTTCGACTTGGTCTATTTGAGCCCCAAGATGGCGGCCAATAATTACCGGAAGTGTGGGCAGGCAAACAATGGCATCCCCATGCAACAGATTCAGATTCATTGGCACGTGACGAAATATCGTTTCGCACTCACGGCCATTCGTCCAAATCCAACAACTCTTTCAACCACCTATATAACAAAAACTATTTTTTTAAAAACTATATATACAACTTCTTCGGTTGCCATTTGCAGGCAACGCTGCTAAAATATTAGACCGTTCAAATGATACGCGGACTCGTTTCTTTTATTTGGACGAATTAAAAGATACATAAGTATGTTTAGGCTTAAAGGGACAGTCAAGTCACCAACTATTTTTTAATATGTTATACGGAGTGATAAACTATAGAGAATGGCTATTTGGTACGTTAACCAATTCGCAATGGTTAACCATCGAGACGGATTTGTCGATGGAACTCTTTCTTTACGCGGATTGACGGCCAAATCACCCATAGGGGTTGAGATAGAGAGCGTAACGACTACGATCGAGCGGGCGAAACGACCGTTACGACGGCATCCGGCTGTCACCGTCAATTGGCTGCTCCCCTGTACAAATGTCCGTTGGAAATTTTTTTGGCCAAAGCTTGGCCAGACGATGTTGAGAACGGGGGAATGCGTGCGCTGCCGAGCACAGCCCTGGCCCATGTCCTCTCCATTGCCGTTACTTATAACGGCTGTTGAATTTGCTGTCAGCATACCTTTTTATAATTTAATTAATAACTCGTTAACCATTGCGAATTGGTTACATACCAAATAGCCATTCTGTTTAGTTTATCACGCTGAATAACATATTAAAAATTTTTGGGGACTGGACTGGCCCTTTAAAAAGCAGTCGACTGAGCAAGAAAGTTTGCTTGCATGAAATTACATTGTTTGTTCTCGAACAATGCAATTTTCAAATATTATTCCTTCTTACACAAGTTAATCGTTCTTAAAAGTTTCATCAAGGTTTCATTGTTCACTCTTAAAATAAAGTGCAGATTTCAAGTAGATACACATGGTTATACAACAAAGATTATAATTCCGAAAATATAATAACACAACACACTGTATATAAAAACCTGGAGCTTTATCCCATTTTTCGGTTGTCCATCCATCATTGATCAACATTAACAAATGTCGGTTCACACGTAATAGTACATAACATGGCAATTTATGTTAACAATATTTCGAGACTACTGCATGTGAAGTTGGGGAAAAAGTTTATACAATCCATATTTTCCTGGGGCCTTTTAATTAACTCCAGGCTCACAGGGAAGAAAAAATGAAAATGTTGCATCAAGCGTGTGAACAATGCCAATGAATAATTTTACACAATAATGCACTTCATAAAAACAACCCAAGATAAACGAAAAAATAATAAGAAAACAGTCTGCGGAACAAAACAAAAAAAGAAGGCACATTAGCCATAGTTACGTGGAAAATATAATATTATAATATATTAATGTTATGCAAGTTATGTACAATGCAGCTGAACCATGTATATGTTCTGAATGTTAAAACATAAAAGTCAGAGTCATTCGGTTGCAAAGTGCCCGGCGTTAATTAATTAATAGCTTCATTAATTAATTATTACTTCATATTAAATTCAACAAGGAGTAAATATGCAAATACGGTTGCAATTATCCGAAGATATGCATATTTAATCACCTTGACAAAAAACAAAGAATCATTGCACTATGGATACATTGTACCCCTGGTGTAATAAAACAACAACCGGGGAATAATATTACTAGTAATAGTTATAATTAAAATATGACATTAGTGACGGTTACCCTTCATATTCCCATCGGCATCAAATCACAGACGCAAAATATATTTTACTCGTCAAACGTGTTCTTATTTTTTTAAAATTCTCTCGGTAAGAAAAAAAAAACAATTCCGCCATTTTGTACGAAAATACGTCAAATGATCTCTAAATTAGTTTATCGTGCAATGTACAATATGATAAATACGTACAATCGTATATAATATAGAGGAAATTTCACTCATCATTTGGAAAAAAGGACCAAACAACCGGTGCAAATTTGCATGATGATAATATAAATGCATCTTTTTATCATACAAAAAAATACGAGTCGGCAAGGCACATACGGTGATGATGGAAAATATTTGTCACATTCCTTTCTCTTTTTCATTTGAAATATGTACACAGTGTATGTTGTATAGGTGAAGTAAACGCACACAGAACAGAACCTCCAAATCCAAACTGGCATTTTATACAAATAATTTATACGGTAACGGCGCGCAAATTTGAACCTGCATCGTGGAAGGAAAAGGTGACGAACCTGGAGGCATATACGATATACGTAATAATTAATAATTCAATGACATGGTCCAAAAGGCATTTTTACACGGTGAAAAATGGCTTTGTTGTACATGGTAACAATGCGGTAATAATGTCAATCGGAACGTGCAGCACGAGATTCATGCGCTCGACTATGTACAACACTTACTCCCCTATAACAAAAACCCGGTGCATTCTTCCAACCACTTCACATATTTGGCCCTTACTACATAGAACAAAAAAATACAAGTGATAATTCACCCTCTGGCAACAAACGAACCAAAATACGAATATCTCGTCTCGGTCTGGGACCTCAGTCTCTCCGGAAAGCAAAACGGTAATTTTCCACTTCACGTACTAGCATTATTTGCTGCAGTATAAAAAAACAAACAACAAAAAACACACATATACACACAGGAGGCACCATCTGAAGGTGGAAAACCCTTGCTTGAACCTAAGGAAGTGCGAGGAGCTTCAACCCATTCCATGGCCAAGGTGAGGTCAAGAAACTATTTCCTCCAATGGCTTTGCGCGTCTGCTCAACCGAAGGAATGCCAAAATTGCTGCACATTTTTTCACAGCCATCTTTCAACAAGGCTTGTCAGCAATTTGAAAAGCTAGGTACTCGTTTGTTGAGTGTGATGATGAACGAATTTTGTGAAGGCCACATGATGTCGGCATGATTTCCCCGTCATCGGTTTGCTGTCCGATAACTGAATGTTTTTCTGTGATGGTCACTTGCGGTGGAGGGAAGAATGCACTTTCCAGTTCGGCATCAATATGTACATGATCGAAGCTTAATAGTAATCGCGAGTGAACTCTGCAAATAGAGGGGAAAAACATGAATCATGGTGTTCATCATCGAACCATTCAATTTGCATGAAGATTATATTAGTAATTACCTCTGGGGGTTTGGTAGAAATTGGACCCCCAAGTAAGTTGGATCCAGCAGTTACTGGGTGCTTCTCTTGTGCTGCGTCCCCAAACAAGGTACTAGGAAGACTAGGTAGTGTCGCGGCGGCTTTGGACATTACATTTGCATTTTTCAACTGTTTTGCATCATGCACAATGGTCCCAAACCGAGGGCGAAGCACATGACAAGCACCTGTTAAACACAAAATCCATTCGTAAATTCAAAAACCTTTTATAACGGATTAAATATAGCGATAGTGGTACTACATAGTAAATGTAACATTTATTTCGATAAGAATGGACATTTCAACGTTCCGTACTGGGCGACCGTTAAAAATGGAACGTTATTTGAAAATTCGAACGCAGCGCTCCAACTAAAGGCTTTCCTGCGCTTTCTAAAAAACACCGATGGGAAAAGCGGTTCGTTTGAAAACGTTCGAATCGGTAATGTGTAAAATAATAGTAATAATAATAAAGTGGATATAAAAGTGGAAGGGGAAGTGGATGTGGGTCGCCCGGGCGGAAAAACGCGTTTCCTGCGTTTTTCCAAGGGCAGACTGTCGTTGAACTTTCACCCCTTGCACTGTCCAATCATGCAACTACAGTTGGCAAAATGGCGGCAAACCAAGCAAAAATATTGCGTATATACACATACTAGCGGCACTGTATTCTCAACAGGGAAATAAAAAGAAACGTGCAGGGCATAAAAATCGCTTCAAAAAGCCAACCACCGCCATTATTTCTTCACTAAAAACAACCAAGAGTTTCACAGAAATGAGTTCTCTTTCCTTCGAGCTAGAAGAAATGGCGGCCATTTTGCAAGTCAGCACCCATTGGAGTTTTTCCCAGATTACACCGCAATTTGCATGAAAAAAAAGTGGAAGAGAACTCAAATTCCTTAACAACACAATTTTCAATTGAATCTAAATTTTACCGCAACTGTAATTCAAATGCTATTTTTACAAAAACGGTCCATTTCTTTGGGAAATTGCAAATGCAGCTGTGCAACATGTGGAAATCCGTTTCAATCTTACATGTTAAAAAATAAATGGAACTTTAAGAAGCTTGTCTTCAAAATTAAAAATGAAGCAGACGAGCCATGATAACGACTGCAAAACATGCATACACGAAATAAAAAATGCCACTGTTTTCACTGAAAAATGTGGCATTAGATTTCTAGAATTTGCAAACCTAAATAGAGAAGTACATTGCATCACGTATTCATGTCACCCGAAAAACCCATGTCTAATTCGGCTTCGCGTACCGACACAAGTTTTACAGTTTTGCGCACATGATCAAGTCACACTCGAGAAATTAGTCTCTAATGAAAACCCACCCGTAAGGCACGACCTGTTGTAACAAATTTCACTCGAGAAGTTTCATTGTGGCTGCAGCAGTCACGACTTGCCCAGCTTTGCGTTAACTCTCTTTGGCTGCAAAAATACCATGCAAAACAAGCGCAAAAGCTTACATTACATTCGGTCATAAACAACAACCAAAACAGTAATGAAACTGTTACTAAATCCACGGCAAAACCTCAATTTAACCCTTTACACGCAAACTGTTAATGCGGATTAAATCGGAATGGAAATTTCGTGACGCACAGTGAAATACACCACAAAAACCAATTAGTTTGGATATCTTTCCATCAGGGTTTTCACCGTGCATTTAAAGGTTTAAGAGAGGCAACCCGTACCCTCATGCAACATCCAATGCAAATAAAAACCGTAATTAAACGACACAAGTGCAACATTCAAATTGAGTGCGGAAGGATGTTGGAATAGTTCACGTGTGACACCGCGCCACGAGGAAACGGCTCGAGGAAGAGGCAAATTACAACAGCGTCACAAATAAGAAACAAAAAGAAAGAAAGCGTAACAGAAACTGTTCACCATGCTCCACAAATCACGCTATGTCAAAAAATATCAGATACCAAAACTTTTTCTAAGCTCATCAACTGTGTCGCGTTAAAGTGCGACGTACTGATGAAGAAACGAGAAAATCGCGTCATGTGCATGGTAAGAAAGAGGAGAAAAGCAGAGGAGTAGAAGAAGAGTTAAAAGCTCACCACGAAACACAGCCCCGAGTGAAATTTGAAGGTGCCCGCGTATTTAGATTGCTCGCAACACCACATTGTTCGGGCAGGTCTTCCTCGGTTCGCTGACACACGTGACAAAAAGTACGCACAGGTACAAAAAACAGCAAGCGGACAGATGAAAATTCAACCACACTCAAGATAAAGAAAAATGAAAGAGTCACATGCGGCGTGCACACCGACGGCGTCAACTCACCACGAGAGTCGCGGTCTGGGTGAAAACTGTCCGCGACATCTTGTGCGGCACGTCTCCGCACACCGATTGAAGCTTTTGCAACTGCGTCATCAGAGTTCTGCAAAATCCATCGTTTCATTTATAATTTACATTTTTTCAATCTCACAAAACCATGTACATAATAATACTCTACAACACCATAACCCATCTCCTAACATACATCAATTACTCACAATGGGAAAGTTTACTATTTATCCGCATATAAATATAAAAAAATGCACAGTTGCAAAAGGAAACAATAATCCTTTTCGTAGAAGGGATGCATCGTTAGAAGAAAATAGGATTAATAACCCAAGTAAACACTAAGTCGAAAGTTGTAAATAGCCCACCTGTTGTTCGTCTCCAGCGAATCCAACTTCCTTTTGTATTCGCAGTTCTCATTGGCTAACGTCTCCACTCTGCATATGCCAGAAAGTGAGCAAACAAACATCGTTAAGTCAATCCAAGCAAAATCCGCAAGCATCATCAAATAACACATGCATCTTACTGACTTTTTCTCCAAGGCATCCATGTACTCTTTCTTTTTCCTGCGACTCTCTTGCGCAGAAATCTGAAACAAATCCGCCGTTCATATCCAAGATCTGGTTGCGGTGCCAGCGTATTTTGTACCTTATTCTTGATTTTCCGCCTGATCTTCTTTAACGATTTCTCCTCGGCTTTTGTCAGAGGTAACCGTGTTGGGATCGGATATCCCTCCGCCAGAAGAGTCCTCTTCTCCTCCTCCGTTAGCATAAGAATGCCCGTGGCACCTTTCTGAAATTCAATTATTCATAACGTTAGCTTACCAAAATCCTTCTGTTCAGACACAATGATTGTATTTTTTCCATCGGGACACGTGCCACAGTTCCAATGTACTTTCAATAACTTAATTACGACCTTTGCAATCGCACCATTACGCTAAACACCTCCTCTTGGCCACTTCTACCGTAACGAAATAATCAATTGACAAATTGCCAATTGTTACCTTTCCTGCTCTAGCAACAACGAAAAAACTCATGCGGGTAAACAACACGAATAAACACTATAAAATCCAATTTACGACTGATCTTTTGCGAGATTAACGTGAAACCTGAGCACAGAAAGGCAACGGTCACATTGTGCAAACCCGGCAGGAACTCACCGGTTGGTTGCTGATGAGTGGTGACCCAGAGCCACTCTTTAAGGAAGAACAAGACGATGAAGAAGATGAAGATGAAGAAGACGAACAAGATGACGACGATGAATTTGACGAAGAACCGGACACCAGCAACCTGTTGTTGCTCTTTCTGGTTGCATGCAATGGCTGCTGTCCATAAGGCATCAGCGATGGAGGACTAGACGGTTGCTGGGTGTACACTGGACTCAAACTTCCTTCCGAGTCACTCGTGTTGCTGGATGGCGGTGTTGGTGGCAGGTGGAATCCTAAAAATTTACATACAGTATAAGTTATTCATTCTAATTATGTGTAGCACTAACTAAATAAACGGATAGTGTAACATACCAGAGTGAACTGGTTCAACTTTGACGCTAACTTTGGGCGAGAGCTGCTGCTGATGGTGGTGGTGATGGTGATGATGGTGGTAATTTGCCTTTGTAGCTAGTACAATGGTGGGCTGTTTGAGGATGCTGTGTGGATGTCCGTGGTTCCTTCGAGGAGACTCGTGGTCAGCGATGGCCGGAGAGGATGATGGAGATGGCATTGGCGAGTTGCTTTCGGTGTCCGAAAGAGGCTCTTGCTTGATGGTCACCGTTTCCGAAGGGGTCGTGGTCGACGCCATGCTCATAGGAATGGCCGGGAAACACTCCGTATCGAAATAATCTGAAATTACACAAATATCATTAACAATGAACTCAAAATTTATCAACTTTTTTTCCACACATTTCAACAAACATCCATGTCAATATCCCTTCAACTTTATATGCTACGACTTTACTGCCGTACGTAATAAAAATACCGGTTTTATTTTTTCGTTCCAATTTCCTGACACTTCCATGATACTTAACATCATGGATTGACCTTTCAAGGTTACACAAAGTCGATAAAATGGCCAGATTCCTTACGTAATAACCCCTTTGTGTCTCCGCCACTTTAAACAGGCCATGAAAAGGAAGCAGATTTTTACCAAAGTTATTTTGTTATCAGTGTGGGTCAAAATCGTGCAGTCGGCCATTCAGACTTCATTCTTGGGACAAGCCGAGTGAACATTTTGCGTCGATCTGCGCATGCGCATCCCAACCATCAACCAGATGAGGATGAAGACGAAGGAGAAAAAAAACATCCAGGAATAAACAGCACCGTGACAACAAACGCAACGAAACAAAACAAAACAAGGTAGCATGAAGGTAGATTTTAAAAAAGAAAAACAACAAGAATCTACCCAACCGGTTAGAAGAAACTCGGATGTTGTATTCGCATATAAGAACGGGTTACTTTGAACTCTCTTGCCTTAGGGTGTAAAGGCATTCTTCAAATTTAATGAAGAGCCCCAAAACTTAAAAAAGTCTTACTTTAAAGTAACATTAGCACAAAGATATTTTCCCACCTTTTTTCGTCCCAATATATTTCAAGAAAGTACATTTAAAAAACAAAAACTATGTATGTAGTTATTACCGGTTAAGTATTACACTAAACGAACGATTCTCACTTCTGACACCAGATGGCGCAAAGAAAAACCGCCGTTTGTATTTAAAACTGATACACTAATCAACAGTTTTTCGAAGCGCCACCTGCTATCGAAACGACGAACTTCACAGATAGGTAGATTAAAACTGTAATTACCCATATTATGCAAGCAATATTACTACTAAACGGATTTTACGTCAATACTTTATAACACAGTCTCATTCCTTTAAAAAAAACAACTCATTTTTCCTCTTATTTACGTTGTTTAAGGATAAAAACGACAGGTTGAAGGAAAATGGGTGGAAAACGAAAGAAAGAAAAAAAAGGTATAATTTTATTTTCTTTTTATTGTTTGCCTTGTTGCGTAAGAGCAGCCAGGATAGGTGAAGGATCTGTGAAAAATGTCGTCGGACAAGTTTCGAGGCTAAATTAACCTTGCATGGGAGGTGCTTAACCTTTTGCGGGCTACACTATACAAGTTGATAGGAAAACGTGCAAAGCACTATATTTCACGCCCCCGGCGTTTATTTCGCACCCATTTCTTCAACAAAACCCCATTCCAGTTCTGGCCCACCTTGGGAGGTCCATTGTTAACGGTACAAAAATCGCCAAAATATCGCTCCAAATGTGCCCATTTTCTTCCCAGGTGGTGGTGCAAGAAAAGTAGTGCGCCCAACCTATGAATATCTATTTCCCCCGAGTTCCGCAACTCGCTTTACGATATATCACCCACGCAAAATCTACATATTGCGACCTACAAAACGCCAATCGTGATCCGGAAGAGAGAATACACAATTTAGTCACAAATCACCAATAGCTAATCCTTTTCACCCGTTATCTGGCAACATTTAAAGCAAAAATTGCAATTTATAGCTCCTTTTAATTGCATCTGACATTTCCTTTCATGAATGCTTCAAATTCTTCCAAGATACAATTCAGAAAATCATGTAAGCGCCGGAAACGGAAAACGTGAGTTGCCAAAAATCTTTAAATCTTCAAAAAAATGCACATTTATTGTTACTCTTTTTACTTTTTTCCCTTTGTCCAATTTGCTCACCGATCCATGACACAACTTTTATATTTTCTTGAATACTATTATAACAGCAAAAAAATTGAATTTTGAAACGCATCCAGGTGTTTTCCAATCAACATTCAAGATGGCATCAGGTGGATCAACTCATCAAAGTCAAAGTTCATTCTTTCATGTAAGTCTTCAAAAAATAATTGTGTGGGGTCAAACGGTGCATTTGTAAAAAAGAAAAAACAGCACCTGTTGAATAGCAACATTCTTCGGCGATTATGATTCGTGTTTCATTATAAAATGTTATCTTTCCGTGTTTTGGTCCGGAAGTTATTTAACAAACAAGTGACCACCGAAACGGAAATAAACATGTCAAATATTGTTGCTGAGTGGAGAACATAAAAGTGGTCATTAATAGCAGTATAAATATTAAAATGTTTGCTAATACATATACTTGATATAGGCGTGATGTTTAACACGCAAACCAATTTAAATAAAACTTCCTGCATATCATTGTTAACAACTAAATATTATGCTAGCAACAAAAATGCAAAGCAAAGGTGACAATCTTTACGTAAACAAAATGCAAAATATTACAAAGTTTAAAGTCATTATTTTTCCTCATTTGAATTATAACTGCAAAGTTTACCCTTGCCACTTGCACTTTTGCAAAGTTCATATAAACACTTTTGTCATTTGCTTCTATTTATATCGCTTTACACAATAATAATCAACAAATAATGCTCTAAAACACAGTTCATTATAGTTAAATGTATATACAGCACTTTGTCCACTGGTACATCTGTAACATAACCACTTTGCACATGGACCTCTTTTTGCCGGAACTGTCACAGATCAACTGGATTTATTTACAGAGTTTGCTACTTCCACCAGTGCACCAAGTGCAACCGCAGTCTTTCAACAAACCTGACTTCTGAACCTAGTGCTCAAGAGTCTCGAAGCACTTTGCCCTCGTTTCCACACTGCTGGATACTGTACTAATATCTTATACATGGCGTTGCAAAAGTCAGCATACCCATTGAATACCTGATCAAGCCGTGGCAAGAGTGGGACAAATCACAAGTTTGAATTTTTACCTTTGACGTAGTCCACTTTGTACTTGTCGTGCGTGATGACAATGTCGTCTGTGATGTCTTCATCTTGATCTTGGTCATTGTTAGCGGTCAGTGAATAGCTGTGCTCGGTCTGGATCTTGGGAGATTGCATAGCTTCAGTGATCATGCGATCATTGAGGATGACAGGCTGTTGATCCAGAAGACTGCTCCACTCTGGATCAGATCCGAACGTCTCGTTCATAGGCTACAAATATTACAGTCACATTTCAATTATTTCCATATTCCCACAAACAGATTTTAGACGAAATTCTGCATCGAACAATGAAAAAGGTCAGCAACCCTTCGTTTTGATTAGAGTTTATAATAGGATTTTTTTTAGCAGTGACAAATTCTAGAAGCAGCTGTTACATCAATCGCCACCATGCCTGTAATTGCAATTATCACTTGAACATTATCCATTTTCCCATCAGCTCGTTACTTTTTACACCGTAATTTTTAAAACACACTTTTCCCTTTCATTTCAATCCACTTTTTCGTTTACAAAATACAAAAAAAGACCTGCCAAAAAAACAACACCCACAATGACAACTGCTGCATGTATCCATTGTCTGTCACATTTTTATTATTCCCATAGTTCAATTTATTCAAGTAGCTGAAAACAATAAGCAAAAAGCCGTTTACATTTTTCATTTAATTTAGTAAAAAAATATCTGAACTGGACAATGCAACAACTTTTTTTTTATTACAAATAACGTTCAATTTTATTGCATGATAAAAGTTGTATAGTGCATTTCAGGTCAACTTTGCAAATGATATCCGAGCATAAAAAAGAAACAAAAACCAAATTACACTTACTTATTCACATTATCAATTTTGTAATTGAAAGAAATAATCAAGGCACTTAATGTCATCGAACTTGGAGAAAAATTCGATCACATTTTTCAAGAAAACTGATCCAAAACAGGAAGTGTTAGTCAAACTAAACCAAGAAGCACACAAGTTGCTACTAACTGTTTCACACCGTTTAAAGACATTGCCATAAAAGTTTACGCTAAATTTATAATCTAGGCTTACTATTATGCACAGATTGCATTCATTGGAGTCATATTTTAAAGGTCATACTCTTATCAACTCGCAATACTAAATTAGTTGTTTCAAAAAGGATTTTAGTGAAACATTCCAATTTATATTAGTTGAAAAAATAATTACTAAGCCAGTTTTTAAGGAAGCATTTCACGGACAGAGCTTGGACAGAGTTTGATGACGGCAAACTATACTTTTAGTTTTATGATTCAAGTATGCATAATGAAACTTGCACGACCTTGAAAATGACCTCACATTATCCTATAGTCTCATTTAAATAAATACCGTATATCCATAATCACGTTTCACATGTTTATGTAGTACTACCTAAGTTATTTGCCAATGGAAAAAATTGGCAACAATCTCTCATTAGTATCGTATTTATACATTTCACAATTACATCTTATTTTTTTTTAGCAAGGTTGCATAATTCCGGTCTGTGGCCCTTTTTTATCCCACAAAACTACTGAAAAAAACGGTTCTTAAATGATCATTACCACTCCAATATTTATCCGAGACAGACGTAAAACCATAACTTGTAACTAAAACTCTATGACGTTCGCATTTTCATTTACTTTTTCATACATTTGCAATGGCACAGATGCGCAAATAAACAGAATGATCTACGGCAACAGGTGGTTCAATACTATGAATGGCTTTTTTGCCCTGGTTACGTCATCTCTTCCTCAAATTGTTTATTGTGTATTTTCCACGAAAATATATCAGGTCGAATAAAATTACAAATATCAAATTTAGGTAAAATGAATAATTAATATTTGTCACCAAATTTCTCGTCACATTTCATTTTACACATCGGTTTCGGTGTTTATTCACCATGGTTTATTCATTCAAACTTGGCAACCAACAACTTGCTCAAAAGTATGGCTGCCAAAGTAAAATAAAAAGCCTGCATGCATCTTCTGTTTCATAATCAACGTCTTATTAGCAAACATTATTCAAAGTTTACACAGCAATGTGTGATATGCCATCACCTGTTTATATTCCCAAGTCACGTGCCCATTGCATTCCCGGATGCCTCCAAAGTTGCTAACCCTAAACCACGTGACAAACAAGATGAAAATCTCAACATTTTTCCCTCTTGTCCACTCACACACACACACGGGTTCATCACAAACGAGGAAAATTGGCAAAAATTCGCTGGAAACAAAATACAAAAAAAAAAAAAAATACATTCAAAACTTTCCACGCGAATATAAAAAACACGTGTAAAAAATTACTACGTCTAGAGAAATGTGAATAGAGAGTAAAAAAACGAATCTACCACACCACCACAACCACCCCTTATTCAAGCATTTAAACTTAAACTTTTAAAGGTCAAACAAGTCTGAAAAACTGCCATTGACCCAGAACTACTCTCTCTCTCTCTCTCTCTCTCTTTTCTCTTGGTCTCAGTGCGAGGACCACCAAATATTTGCAAGAGAAAAAAACAACACACAACTACTTTTTATACAGGTAAATTGGCTACCATATGGCAAGAAGAAAAAAAGTGAAATTTCTTCGTTCACATGGAAAGGAATCCCAGCTTGAAACTAACCCTGGCAAACTTCTGCAAATTACCCTAAATTTTGCAATTTAAAACTGCTCACAAATTTTCCACTACAACATTAAAAACCCTCAGTCGATTGGAATGTGTGAAACATCTGGTACACTATAACTACATCTCAACATTATAAACGTTAAATATATTAATTAATGCGTAGGCTATGACGTTCATTACGTTACATCATTACTATTCAATTCTTAAATTTCAATGATATATGAATTTAATTTTTATTTGCATTGTGTATTAAGTGCAAAATTATAAGATTTTTTAAATTTTTATTCAATTTATTTTATGCAACTATATTACTATGTGCATCTACTTTTATCAAATTCTCTAATAAGTTATCATAATTTGCACCAAAAATCAGCGTTGAAATTTACACATTGCAACGAGTGACAACTAGAGGGCGCTGGGAAAGCTCAGAAACCAAGATGGCTGCCCGGAAAAGTTCCTCAAGCGTTTTGTACTGATGAAGAGGGTAAAAAGGGGGGTTGGGTTCGTTGAACCACGTGACGAAAGGGGATAACGAAAGGGAATGAGCGTTGAAAAACCAACAACAGGTAGCAAGGTGAGCAAATAAAAAAGTGAATAATTCGATGCGCATCCACCCACTGAACTCACCCCCCTCCTCAAACCCTTAACCAACCAAAAACACGGTCAAAGAACCCAAAACACACATTCACATTTTTTTCTCCCCGCTGAATTACATCTGAATCTACATTTCCTTCAAATTCCAACCACATTACGCTCAAATTGTTATCAAAATGTTTCCCAACAATACATCATTTCAAGTCCTAGTCTCCTCCTTAAACAACAAAGAGACTTCTCAACAGAATCCTTCAATTTATTATAATCCCTTACAAGGTCCTAAAAGTTGCTGAATTCCCGGCAGACGCATTACAGCTAAAAGGTCAGCAACACGAATCCAGGTGGTGGCGCCACTGAAAGGAACTATTTAGGTAGGGCCTAATGAGAGTTAAGTGGGTCTGGATCGAACCGGTCAGTCTGGACCCAAACATAATATAATGCCCCCTTTCTGAAAAGACCTTGACTCTCAGACAAGAAGTACCTTGCAAAGGGCCAAAGGACCTTGCGGGTAATTGAATGGGCACGTGCGATATTTACTCCTAAATGCACCCCTCTTCCGGTTTTACACAAACGATGAAATTTCCATTCAACTTGACAATTTGACAACCTCACAGGTGTTCTTTTTAAATGGAGGGGAAAATTCCTATTATTTTGTTTGTGTGTTAGGTTTAATTTGAAAAAAGGCAAAAACTCGTTCTAAGAAACGCTTCATAAATCCAAGATATCAGCTATCATGTCAGCATCGTGGAATACCAGTAACCGTTGCGAATTTCGTACATCTGTATCATCCCATTCTACGTTAGCGCCACCTTGCGTCACTCAGATCAAAGATTTCAACCAAAAAAATCAGACCCACTTGTATGTCAACAACGACTACTGCTTGGGTCATCCCATCATCTTTTTCCCCTATCCCGACACAAACAACCATAAAAAAGACATTAAATACAAATGTCAATACCCACTTACGCCCACGTTAACTGCATTTCGCCCACACTTCAGTACACCACTAGTGCTAAAACGGCGTAAGTCAACACCTAAGTCGCGGAAATTCCCTCCCACCCTGTTATCAGTAAGCCCCGCCCCGTCGCGTGACGTCACACGCACCTCTTCGTTTACGAGCAAACAAAAAAACATGACCATCGTCAAGGTCATTGTCAGGGTCTTCTTTTAATAAACTGTCTGAATGGCATTATTAAAATGATTTTCCACTAATATAAACATTTCGGCAATTTCTACAATTCGGTTTCTGGATAAACTACAACCTGTTAATCTAAACTAAAACTAGAAAAACAACATCGTGATACGAATTACTTCACTAGCAAGAAAAACAAGAAAATAGTCCTTCAAACAGATTACGGAAGCGGATATAATTTTTCTTCTTTACTTTAAACATTCCACATTGTTTTGTCAACTCATACCCCATTTTTAACACTATATCACACACTCGGTAAATAAAAATATACAGCTTCTGCGAATCGGGTCTTGTTGGAAAATTGCCGCACCACATTTTCCAAGAAAACCGCACGGAAACGTTCTACTACGTACAACGTTCCAAAATGGCGTCGTTTTTTTTCTTAAAGTGCTTCAGGGTTAGCATCGCAACACTTCCAAAAATCTCTTCATTTATCGCAATGTCCTTGCTCAATGTCCACCCATCAAAACAGCTATGAATCAGTGCTCAAATACTGCCTGGGATTTTACGAGATTAGGGGACGCAAAATGCCGGTCGATTAGTTCGCAGACCTCCCGCAAGGGGCTCTGGCTCTCTCTCTCTCTTCCCTCTCCCCTAAATCGCCATATTTTTGCCGAAAACTGTCAAGTTTCTATCCAAAGTTGCAATGCGGTTAATCCTCAAGTTTCCCCCTTCAAAAACAAGTTCGAAATTTGGAATGATGCACGGCGTTTTCCGTTTTTCGAAGCAAACTGTTTATTCGCTTCTCCAACGCCTTGGCTTCTCGTTTACCAGCATCGGCCATTTTGATTTTAACGGTGTTGCCCGAACGAGATTTGATAACATCGCTTAAAAAAACCGTCAAAAACAAACCAAAAAATTTACCACATGACGTAAAATAAACAATGGAGAAAACACTAGAGCTCATGAATAAATGTACGAAAAAGATGTCGCGCAATACTGCTACGTTTTTGGATCGCGTCCCAAATCCACCAATCCCATGCACCAAGGGTTGTTCAGGGTGAACGAACACGATTCAGAGTCAGGGTCAAGGCCAAGTGAAGCTCTTCTCCCGCTTATACACACCGTGTACATCGCATGTGTGTATTTATAGTTAGAAGGCAAGCCTTGGCAAGTTGCAAAGCGCCGGCGCCGTAAACTTATCTCTCTCGTTGTTTCTTTTGCGTGCAAAGAAACGAAGACGCCCTGTGGGCCATTGCTCGCACCGTCATGACGTCATAAGTACGGAGCGCACCCCCACGATACGCCCCCGATGTGACGTCACCGAACGCCGGATGCAACCGGTCCAAACAAACACAACCTTTGCGACACTTTTACAATTATATTTTCCTCATTACATCCCAACTTTGGGGCAACGTAATCGCGTGGGATAACGGCACACACTCATCCATCCACTCTTTCCCCTCCTTGCTTTCCCCATCATGGTACAAAGCACGGTACAGTCTGATTCGAATAAATGCTGAATGGAACCATGATGGAACGTTTCGAAACACACGTGTGGGCGGCCATCTTGGATGCATCAATCACACCAATATCACACAATCGATATGCTATAATTTGGTTATAAAAGACATGTCCAATGAAAATATTTTCGTTTCCAAATAAGAAAAATGCTCATTAAATAACTGTGCCAAAGCCTATGGCCAAAGCAGATTGGGTGATCGTTAATCGATTAGCCACGCCCCTTGACTTAATAAATCGCCAATAGTCCCATTACATTGAATTACACCTAAATGTGAAAAGAGTATTTATTTATTCATCCATATTTTCCCTTCAAATTACGAACTATTACTACTACTACTACCAATTAAAAAAAACCTCATATCCGAGATAACAACGCGATAACGGAGAATTATTACACCGGAAAACCGGAAACTCGAACAGTATTAATATTGTATTATTTATTTATAACTACTATCGATGATTCACACACCTTGTAATCGTATATTCCTAGAAATTAACTGCGTTCCCAAGGTCACTTATCTCGGTGTGAGATAACGAAAAAAAGACGGGACAAAATGGCGGCCAAGATGGCGTGCAATAGTTCATTGCGTGCAACACATACCCACATGTCAATGAACTCATTTTTTCTTATTACAAATCACCCCGTCATTTCTTACTTCTTTTTCTTCCCTTCAATACTTATTACACTTACCCCATCGTTCACACATTTAATCAGCTAAGTGCTCACCTATAGCGGCATTGTAAAGTCCACCGAAGTCACGTGATAATCACCAAACCCGGGGTCATCCTTACAACATGTCCAATTACACCTTTTTTTCTTTCTTACGCAAATGCAATTAAATAGATCACCATCTTCATCTGGTTCAATCCAATCAAATTTTGCAAAACAATATAAGTAACCCACGCCCTTGCTTTATATATTTTGTCATCGAAATTAAAAAGTTACCAGAATTATTCATAATAATACTATATATTAATATACATCACCGATTTAGACCTAAAATAACTTTCAAATGTGAAATACGACCTCGGACCTTGATGAAAAATACAATATCAAAGCTTCAATGTCCGCTTTATAAATTTATAAACAATTCAGATCTCATGTTCCCAAATTATAAAAAATATTAAACCCGATATGACGGATGCTTTAATTACTCAGATTATCTTCCACACGAACATATATTTTTAATAACCCCCTCGTAACAGATCGAGAAAAAACTGGAATAAAGTCAAATTTTACTTGTTCATCTTCCAAGAAACCCAGTTATCACAAGTGTTAAAATAATTATTCCACCTCAAGTTTCATCAACAAAAAAAAAGTGACTGACAACGTAATCGACTGTCAGTATGGCACACCAAACGGGTCAAAAACGTCACACAGAAGTTTATAAAAAAAGCTTTAAAACTTTTGTTGTATAAAAAGTGTAACTTTTTCCACTACAAAAACTCGCTTCATGGGAACTAAACCAAATGGAAAACCCCCTCAAACTCGTTTCTGCATTCAAATCATAATATTCAAAGCACGTATTTCCAACTGAAATTAACAATTTTACATGCAATATGCCTTGCAATAAAAATACGATATGCTACAGTACTTAATGTGTAACAAAAAAAAGTACGAGAAGTACATACAGGAAATTTTTTCCTGTTACATAAAGCTCAGTCCAATTTACTTTGCACTTGATTGGAGATAACACGAAAAACGTATTATATATTTTACTGGGAAGTAGTATACAGATATACAAGTACGTATCTGGAAACATAGGAGTCAATGATTAGATTGTATTATATGTAAAAATAACTAAACTTCCACTTCAATTATTTCATAATTTGTCATATTAAATATCAGATTAAACACAATGTGTACTGCAATTGGGACACTGGACAGTAAATAATTCGTAATTTCCATTTTTGTGCTGTAATTAATTCAAACAAACCGAGTTCAAAGTAATTGCATAACATTCTTATTTTAAATGTAAATTAATGAAAAGCTATTAAAAGTAATTACGTATTAAATGAACAGGTGAAATTGCGGAAATGAACTTACAGCCAGTTATTCGCAATATATCCAATTTGAAAATAATAAATTAAAGTGGACAAACTTTAATTAGCGACAAGTGTATACAATTCCTGAAAACCACTAGCTGTTATTAGGTAATACTTAAAAAACAACAGCCTTTTCAATTGTGGTCAGCAAATGGTGTGCAGGTAGCAGGGGTAAACATTTCAATTATATAAACAATAAAATGTTGGCATACCTGTCGTCTACAGTATGTGCATCAGAGTTTTATGGAAATAAAATGGGGAAAGGTGCGAATAACAAGCGCAATATGACACAATATGCTACACATGCGAGAAAAATGCGGCCAACGCAATTTCCCTCCAAATTACGCCCACTTCGTCTTTAGAATTTCCGCCCAATTTAAAAGAAAAACCCAGCCAAATCCGTTATTTTCTTCTCGCCGTCGATGACAACGACCCACACTGTATATGTATACATAATCGCCAACGGTTGCTATAATAAAAGTCAGCTAAAAGATTAGGACGCGCGAAAGGTCGCGTCAAGTGCACGAACATATGGTGCGCAAAAATGATCAAAAAACCGCTCATAGAAAAACATGAGCAAAATTTCCATCGTATCGTCTCATCGACCGCAGACGAAAAATCGCATCGTAAAAATCATCTCGGGTCATGAGTCTTGCCCTCTAAAAACCACCATCCAGCGCTACATTTCGCGTTCGCTACGATGACATCGGATTGCGATTGGGTTTGAGCGCCGCTTTCGATAATCCAACTACGCCCACGCAATGCAATGCGCGCAGTTCAAAAAACGACGACGCACCAGACGTCTGCGTACTTACCGCATCGAAATCCGAATCCCAAATTTCCTTCAAATCGCTAGCACCCATCTCGTACAACGATCTGTCAGCCGAAAAACTCTCCATCGCCGCTTATGCCGTGGTCCAGGGACGGTCGAAGGGTCAGAAAACCGGGGCGTTGAGCGCCGTCAAATCGTACGACCCTCACTCGATTGCTGCTACTTAGCAACTGATGCCGGTTGTCGGCTAGTCATTCGCGCCGCTGCTCCTCCCCCAGCCGCTTCACCGCCCAACGGATCCACGCGCGTCGCCATATAATCCCGCCGTTTTGCACGCGCAGTTCTCTCAAATTCGATTTCACTGTTCTGAAAGGTAACGAAATGGTTCGCAATAAGTCTCATGCAGGTTTAGCGTGTTCAAATTCTTAATGGCACTCGCTTGAAATGGATGAAATTAGTAAAACGACGGCGACATCGGCGATTTTGACGCACATGAGAGACTTGACACGATTCGCGACGCGATTGGCTGATGCAAGCGTGACGTCAGCACCATGCATGCCGGCGTTTCGATTTTTTTGGAACGTGTTCGACGCACGTGGTCGACACGATCGATGGGAAATTTTAACTTTACCATTTTTGTAAAATATTATGGGAAATTTTCCACTTGCAAATTTGTTAAAGCGCAGCTTAAAACAATTTGTTTCGCCATTTTCAAAATGGCCGCTTTTCCATTGCAAATAAAATCTGCATTGACACAAAGGGGTAAAACATCATCTTAACCCAACCATATGGTACAGAAAAGTTATGAAAATCGGTAAATATACTGCTCTTTTTATAATAATTTTAATATTATACACCATTATAAAGTTATTTTGAGTTTCGGAAATTATTTATTTGCGCAGTTTAACTAAAACAGAGCTCTATTTTATGTTCCAAATTGATTATTGCATTTTATATCTCGGTATCCTTACTTTTTGTAAAATTCGCTAACTTTTACAACAATTTTATAATTGCCTGAGATGCTATTTAAGAATTAAACAGATTTTCAACGAACCTACAATAAAATAAAGATGTGTATTCCTAATGAAAATATGAAATTACTTTTACAATTCAAAGTTATAAACTAAAATCCTACTCTTTCGTTACAATAGTAAAAAGTTAATTAAATAATAGTAACAACCGTATCCCATGCCGGAAGTTCTCATTTCTTCAATATCACATAACCTAGTTCACAACTTTATTCAACTTTTCTCGTCACATTATGAAATGCAGTTTTGATTAACATGACGTAACATTTTTCACGGTTCGCTTTTTTTTATTTTACACTTTCAAATACATTCTCAGACCTGCAAACACCTTGTTTTTAATCGAACTTTGAATTAGATTCTGCAATCTTTATATGTGTTTAACACAGAAAAAGAAGATAGTACAGTACCATAATACGAGTATACCTATATATGTAGATAATACTTTGATAATTATTATAAGAATGTCCAGGCTTTACTTCCCTGCATGCACCCATCATATAGTTCCATTATGTAGTACTATTATTATATAGATAGTAGAATTTGACGCAGTAAATGTGGTTTATTAGGTGCAGTATTTCACTGCATATTCTGCTTGTGTTGCTAGCTTTTATTCACACGCACATTGCACATGCATCTGGACCACCTTAAAAAAACCACCTGTCCTCCGATTGTACAAACACACTTGTGATGGTACCGCATTATATTCTTCAGTAGCCTACACAATATTTCCCATATATACTTCCATCCATTATCATTGTTGCGTCAAGCCAATTGCACAATTAATGGTCCCCAAGTTGTAAATTTTATATATTCACCTGCTGCGAATAAAAGTGACAAAATATATAGGAAATTCAGACTGTGAAATGTTCAGTTTCCTCGATGAAACAGATAGTAATATCAGGATTTTGTTCACTACATTGCGCGCTACATTGTTTTAATTGTACGTAATTTATTAACGTTAAATACTTTTTAAATTTCATAATTATATAATTTACACTACATTCGCAATATTAAAAAAACACGTGAAGTTGGCCACTCATGCTGCCAACACATATTAAAATTACATTTATTTGATAATAAATAGTATACACTACTATTAAAACATATTTAGTTTCGCAAAATACATACTACTATATAATTTAGGAATTTTGTAACTTCTAGATAAATGTATAAATATACGTATATGTAGCTATTAAACATAGTTTGCAAAATATTAAATGCTGAATATAATATTATCACCACGTGCACGAATAACCAAAAATCCTCGAATATTTATTGGTCGGTTTGCATATACGTATCTTTATTTCATTTATGTTTTGGTTTTATGTGTATTTTCCTTACATATTATATATTTTAAAATTATATATTTACCTAAGAAAACGCAAATAAAACTGCTTGCAAATACAATTTCCTGTCATCAGTTTGCCTATACGTATACTGTAAATGATTGGCAGCCATTATAATATATACAAAAATCAATAACTGAATAATTACATTATTAAATGAACCCTGATTACTATAATACATTACCTACTATTTATAAACCGTTCTTTAATCAAAAATTATATTTTTAGCTTTCAAAATAATGGCCATTTGTTTGACCATAAATGGGGATTTCCTGTATGGAAACCAATATTTGCCATTTTGTTTGCAATTTCAAACTTACAGCATGAAGTATACCATTAAATAATGAAATAACAGAAAACAGCTGAACATATAGAAAATACATTAGTGATGTCTCTTTGGTGATGTATAATATGGGAATTGGGCAAATTAGAGTTGCATCCATACTTTAGTCTTCAAGGTGTGCAATGGATTTAATAAATGCGATAAATTGGAACATATATAGTTGATAAATATACTCATGAAAGATAAGTTGCACAGTTTGCTCTTGTTCGCCGAGTTATCTCAGAGATTGGAAGTCTTAAAGGTCTTTTTGTACATAGCCTTGGAATTGTCACAATGAAAAGCGAGATAAGCACCAAAAACCTTATTACTTTTCGCTTTTTTAAAGTCACGTGACATGAAGGAAACACACACACAACACACGGCCATTTCCCAATATCAACACTTGTGATAACTTTTCCAAAATGATGACGCATTCGCAAATACAACTATTATTAACCAACCAGACAACATCACAGACCCAACTGGAAAACATTATTACACATTTACACTTTTCCCCCATATTTTTCCAACTAAATCTCAATTATTCCCAACAGATTCTCTCCACTTTAGACTCAATCCTAGCTGTCATCATAATCCACCAGATGGCGCTGCATTTTGTAATACTAATTATAATCTAATCCCAAACATGCATATATTGATCCTTAATATTCAAATCATACCATTGCTTTCTAAAGTGTTATATGAAAAATTCCTTGTATTCACCTGTTGCTTGCTACGCCATCAATTTCATCCCCCTGAACCATTTCAGATTGGAAAAATGCGAAAATAAATACACAGTGTCATCAATGATATATAGGTGAATTTCGTTTGAAAGAAAACAAAACGTCATTCCCAAATGTTATTGTATATGTTCAAATGTCTCGTATTCAACGCCAGATGGCGCAGCAAAAACGCTGTGAATTTGCTTATTCGATTGAGGTTTTGAGGGCGCCATCTACTATCAAAAATAATAAATGTAGTATTCGCTATGGCCACGGACTATAGATGGCGCTGCGATCCGAGCCAAATTAGAGTCCCTACATACAGGGACTCTAAGCCAAATACATTGCCTCTATGGAGGCCAAGATGGAGGCGGCAAGGGGTATTCGGCCGTATTCACGCCATGCATTTG
>JAQIWR010000275.1:0-24041 GCA_034695945.1 Glomeris hexasticha
ATTTTTGTGTGTTTTTCTGACTGTACTGAGAGGCTAGAAGAGGCTAGGGAGGGTTAGGAGGGTCTGCAGTGGTGAAGACACCTGTATAGCCAGCAGGCATTTATAATGTTTTGGTACAAAGGTGTGCCATACCCACGTGTATTTTGACGTTTCGACTGCCGTTGGTGGCCACCAATCGGTAATTTTGCGAATTTATTTCAAAAACCAATCGATGAAAAAATCCCAAAAAATCAGGGTAATTTTCAAAATTGCGTGTTAAAGCGTGGAAATTTTTTCAACAAATTTAGGGCCGAAAAAAAACCGTGTCAGTTCTCCTTTAATCCCATTACAATGTCTTATAAGTGCTCACTTACCAGAAACACAAAAAGAGAAAAAAATACAATATACAGTGACTCCCCGTTATAAGAAACTTCAAGGGATCTGGAATAAAATTTCTTAAATCCGAGTTGGGCTTTTCAACGTCAAATTAAACATTTACGATAATAACACATAAATTATTTAATTAAACCTTAATGTACATACCTGTCCACTCTTTCAATGCCTACACTCTAAACTTTTTAACACCCTTTAAGGTGAAACTTTTATATCCAACGGAGAACTCCTTTAGGTACAATATTTTGCCCTGTTACATAGAAATAAATATCACATAGTATCACCCAGGTTTTCTCTGCCATCCTTACTCCAGTGCTATAGGGTGTAAACAATGTGCTAATACAGCTATAATAGTTTGTGTAATAGTGGTAGAGAAAACCTGATCAGCAGTTGTTACTGAGGGATTTTTCCACAAAAAAGGGCACAATCTTGCACCTTAAAGGAGTTCTCCATGGGGCATTCAGTTGCACCTTAAAGGGTGTTAAAATTGTTTAGAGTGTATATGTTGAAATATTATCACAGTATTGCAGAATTGTCGATTGCATCTTATTTTGAAAATATATTGAGACCCTGATTTTGTACACTAATTCAATGTGGGATTGCATAACTGGTGTATTTCTCGGAAAATTTCCTTTATCCGAGTCTTGTCCAAATTTCCTAAAATCTAGATTTCTTATAAGCGAGTATTTCTTGTATGCGAGTTTCTTATATCCAAGTTGCTTAACGTGGAAATGCCTATACTTTCAGCCGGGACTTTGAAAAAAATTGCTAATATCCGAGTATTTCTTATAAGCGAGTATCTTATAACGAGATTTCACGGTATAGTGTAATACAATAATACAGGATATTAATCAAACGTATTTGCAGAGTTGATACTAAACAATGCAAGTTATATTAATTATAAATAAGCCTTGTGAATATTGTGCATTAAATTCAGCATGCATAAACATTGAGCAGCAGTACAAGGGCACACTGACCATTGGCAAGTGAAGTATCAACAGTTTGTATGTTACAGTAAATGTTTAGAAGTCGCCATTTTATAGAATTACTAGTGATTATGCAGTATGGCGACTTCACACGTCAGTTTGCAAATTTTGAAGTTACTTTATAAACTCACTGACTGCATCGCCACTATAAAGAAATATAGAAACTGCAACCTTCCTTTTTAATTACTTTTGCAGACTATTGTACTTGAAATATATACGAAACGTTTAACTATACATAGACTCCACTTATAACGAAATTCGCTTATTATAAAAATAAACTTTTTGCACTGCACCAAATTTTTTCCCACGTGCGCAATGACACAAAACTGTAGATAAAACGAAATATCGGTTTTAACGAAGCAAAATCGGCCGGAAATTGTGAGCTTCACTACAGTTGTAACGGATTCTCCTATTTTAGTTAATTTACATGCACATCTACATTTTAATACAAGACTCAATTGCTTCGTGTAGTTGCCGTTTCTATATTTCTTTACATTGGCGATGCAGTCAGCAAGTTTATAAAGTTACTTGAAAATTTGCAAACTAGCGGGTGAAGTCGCCATAATGTAGAATCACTAGTAATTCTATAAAATGGTGACTTCTAAGCATTTACTGTAACATATATACAAAATTTCAACTGTCTACGATTTCGGGAAGTGGGTTAAAATAAGCCTAATAATTAAAATCCCGAAATCAAGCAAACAAACAAACACCATGCAGTGTAGTTTTACTTTATATAAACTTAGTAATAAAGGAAGAAATAATTTTATTGGAGGCCTGCTTATAAAAAACGCAGCCTACTTCGAACTAAATGGCATGCATTTTGAACTTCGTTATAAGCACAGTCGAATGCAATTATTAAATTACTTACTCAACCAAATAATGCTTACCAAAAGTTGCACCCATGTTATAATAATAGCTTGCTGCGACAAAACTTTTAAATATCTTGTTCCACTTTACAGGTATAATAGGAAGTGAATGGCTTGCCCATTTAAGAACTATTTTTGATCATGTTGAGATGCAAATGATCAGAAATGATACAGAAGAGATAATATTTGACGAGTTCGTAAGGCTGAAGGGCCATTACATTGTGCTGCTAACACCGGAGACATTCCGAATAGCATTTTCAAAAATACAGGTACAGTGATATGTCTCAGATCAGCGTCAGGTAGCTATTAACATATCCCTGTAAAAATTGATCTCTGGGCTCTATTTTATACATCAACTAAAAAAAACCCATGCATCATTGCCAAAAACAATTCTTATGCTGCACTACTTTTAATTGTTAGTTTCATGGGTAAATACATGGATAAATAAAAGCACCCATGACATGTCGAATTTAAGATTCTGTAAAATTTGCCAACGTAATAATTACCACATTTATCTGTAAATTATTTAACACTATATCTAAATTTTCTCAAAAATCGGCATAATTAAAAATTACCCCTATCATGTTTTAGTTCACATGTAATTAACATCTAAATGCATATTATATTTCCGATAAAGTGATATACCAGGCGATTTGGAAAGTATAACGACAGTTCATTATTTTGTTTAAAAAATGCTTTATATGCATCATAGCTATAGTAGCTCTAGAGTTAGTTTGCCAATTTCGATTTCAGGTTTATGCAAATTATACTGGAGATAATTGCAGGTTTTGCAGCAATTGCTCTTTGGTTGACCAGTTACTCACAGCCTGAAGGGACAAGTTCATTGTACAAAAGAGTAATTACTGTAACTACTGCATTTATCGCCATTATAATTTCCATGAACCTGAAATCGAAATAGGCAACCTAACACTGGAGCTACTATATTTACGTGTGGAAAGTTTTTCCCGACTCTTGGAAAAACTACAACCTTTCTATAGTGCTGCCCCGTTGCAGCCAGTGTATTGCTGTATAAGAATTACCAGAAATTGCATTGTGAAATATACATTATTGTGTGAGGTATACTCTATCCAAAGTTTAGAAAAGGAAAAACGTTCTGCCACTCCTGGTTTGTGTGTGGCTAAGGAGATTAGGGTGCCGCCAACATTTCGCTAACATTCTCTTCAAAATTGACGTTACCAGCTAGGGTATATAAGCTTAGAAAATGCCCAGGAAACAGCGTAAAAGGAGAAATAACATGCGGACCCATTCAACGATTGAAACAAAAGAGGAAGATTTATTATACACAAGGCTATTTATACAGAGGATGCAGGTGGCGCTAGTGGTATGAAATAAAACGATTCACTAAAAACGGAACGAGCCTTGCCTTAAAAGAAGGACCTTTCATTCGCCCCCAGTTAGGGCAAAGGCTTAAATCAAAACAAACGTCCTTCAGGGAACATTGGAGCCAAGAAGGTTTGCGTGGTGGCTGGTCGCAAGGCACAAGGTACGGCGACATTCGTGATGCAGCAGGTGGCGCTTACGGTGGTGGATGCAAAATAGTGAGTGCAAGGTCATTGCGGGTAAATGTGAGGTTGTCTCGGTTGCGGCAAGGTAGTCAAGGTAAGCACGTCCCTAGGCTAGGGAATATGACAACAGTTTGGACGAGAAGGTCATGCGGCAAAGGTGCAGAGTTACAAGAAACGGGTGGCATGGAGCTCATGTAGGCAATGAATGTGCGACATGGAAAAGCATCGTGGAACGGTGAGGCAACCACAAACGCCGGCGCAGCAGAAGGTGATGTGTAAGGGCGGTGGAGTTCCACATCCGCCAATTCCTCGTTGCGGTCATGTTGGAACGGATGGTCAGGTTCAGTGGTTGACAAGCACTGGAGAAATTGTGGGTCGTATGGGGTCGAACAGGTCGGACGGTGTGGATGGGGCAACACAACTCACCGAAGGCTGCGGTGCGGGTATGGGTGCAGAAGCGGGTTTCGGAGAAGCCCCAGGTGCAATTGTTTGTGCAGATGGAGTTGCGTCAGTGGAAGACGCGCTGCCCAAAGCGGGCGAAACCATCACTTCCTTTCCTAGCGGAGCTGGTTGTTGCGGCAAAAGCAGAAGTAGGACATCATGTCATGTCTGCGGAAGTGGCGAGTCAGCGGTGTGGTCATCCAAGTAAGGAACAGGTGGATGCCCTTAGCGCAATGCATCCATAGTGCCATTGGTTAGACGGGCGGAGTAGTCAGCTGCGATGACAAGCACCAACTCATATGGAGACACATATGAGTGTAAGAAGCGGAGTAGGGGAGACCGGGGTTAGTAGGCTCAGGGGTAGATTGGTCTTTTTTCTTTTCAAAATCGATTACAGGGGGCAGCACAATATTGTTATTATAGAATGGGCATAACCATGTGAAAAACGCAACAACGAAGGTATGAATGTTTCTGCAAAAAATCTACGGAGATATGCCAATTTTTCAATTTTAAAGACTAAAAGTAATTCATAAAATTGTCTTTGGAATGTGATCTCACAGGTTTGAATCAGCGTAGCACTCCAATTCTTGTTTAATTTGATCGCAAGGTGTAGTCAGGCCTCTGAACAATCACATGAGAAGTCTTCAAGGTGTACCAGTTTTGTTCAAGCAGCCTTTTATTCAAAAATTGTCATGTGGGGAAAGTTATTCGTGAAAGAGGTTAATTGGTCTATTTTCATATGAAAGCCTCCTTGTGTTTGTAATAGGACACTTACAGGTGACATCACAGCCTAGGGGCGAGGCTTATTTTACCCGCCCACTGCGGTACCAAAATGACAACGTGACTACTGTGTAGCCTTGGGTGTGTAGCTGCACGTGGCATTGCAGACGTTGCTTACAAGTTCCGTAATTAAATCTTGATTATAAGGGTCAATGCCTCGTATTGCTGCAAATTTCATCTCATATCTTCAGCATTTAGAGCAGAAAATACGGAGAACGAGTGGGAAAAGCTTGGCCATCCATTTACGTGAGCAGCAGTTGGTACCTCAGTGGGCGGGCAAATTCTCCCATGATGCACTGCGTTGTCACGTGGCTGTAAGTGCCCTATTGGTTTGGTTATAGGTTAGTTTAGGTCAGGTTAGGTTTAATTGCGTCTGCAAAACCCATGTATTAGCTAAACTCATGTTTAAAGATGAACTGACATGGGTTTGTAATGTATCGTACCCTAAAACTTTACTTTGTGTAGGCCAATTTTCAGGGTATCTTACAAAACCGTGTCAGTTCTCCTTTTAAGCTTCAGGGTATCACACAAAACTGTACCAGTGATGTAGCCAAAATATTTTCCTTTTCGTACTTTAAAAGTGTTTTATATGTAAGCAGGGAAACTGTATATAAATTGACCCCATAATTATTGCAATATCACGTATAACTTACATATGCCCAACTTGCACGTGAATATCAACTTCTCTCAACACAGTTGTAGTTTTTCCAAATCGAGCAGTGTAATTTTTGCTCACTCCTCTCAGATCGACAGCCATGGTTTATTTTGTGAGAACACAGATTTTGCTGTGTATAAGCAGCAAAAATCCAAATATGGAAAAATTGAACACTCTGTTTACAATTAATGCAGTAGACCAGAAAATTAAGCGAAGGTCTTTCAAAACGCTTAGTAGTGCAATTAGGAAGTTTCCATTTGAGCTAGTAGATAAGCATGCTGCGCGTCCAAAATAATGTTTATTGCCATATTTTGCAAAGAAAATAACACATGAGTTAGATGAGAGTAGTTAAAACTGGTTGTTTTATAACTATTAATTGCTTATATATCTTTGCTGAGGGAACAGAACCATGTTGGCATTGAATTTTTGTGATTTCAGAAGAAAGACCTGTTTTAATGCACGTCACTAGTAAATGGCCATGATTATAGCAATTAAATATTAAACATAAAAATCAATGAAATGATGCAAATTCATTGATAAGTTATCAGAGATTTAATGTACGTAGCTAACATCATTTGCAAATAACGAATGACCATGGAATTTTAATAAGCCAGTTGAAGAAAAAAATAGTTTTAATTGTTTGCATCAATAATCATATAAATAGGACAATGATACTGTCCCTGCAAATTTTCAGTTGCAAATTCCTTCAGTTGTATGAAGGAATTGTATGCACACATGGTTGCATTCCGAACTTAGTTTGCAACTTTCAGATTCAACACATAATGTACATGCACACAGCAAAGAAAATTGCAAACAAACAATTTACTGTATGCTCAGAGTGTCACCATGAATTTAGACATGACTATTGGGAATAAACTGCCCATCTATAGTGAAATGAACGAGACAACCGCGACCACATCCCAAATAAATCTTTAATTCATTAACTCCTTTCCAACTTCACCACACAAAAATCCCATGCAACAATTCATTCAACCACAAAGTATATTAGCTCCAGCATTAGTTTCCCTATTTCGATTTCAAATTTATGCAAATTCACTAAGTGGGATAATTGCGGTAATATAGCGGTAATTGCGGTAATTGTTATTTTGTACAATGGACTTGTCACTTTGTAACGGATTTTCTCGGTCCGCTACTGGTTCTTTCCTCGTCCGTAACCGTAGGTAAATAAAACTGAGACGTCTAGGGGTTATTTCGAGTATTTATTGGTTGAGCGTGTGTCGGCCTAAGCCGGCTCGAGATACGTACGAATACAAGATGGGGCACATATCTTCACAATGGCCATCATGCAGCGACTTGCACGATGTTACATGCAACGGACTCATAACCTCGTGTTATGAGTTAGGGCATCGACGTTACATGTTCGGCCCCTTGGCCACGGTACACAAGCTTATATACATGCGCCCAAGGGGGTTGGGCACATGGGGCCGTAGGCCTATCACAAGTGACACCGTGTCACTGGCCAACTGTCAACGCGATGACATACGTAACGCACATGGCCCCATGCCACCCACAAACGAGCACCCCCACCATCGGAATGTGGGTGCAGGGGACGGGAGAAGTAACTCCTAACGACTTAACGACTAAAGGCTGATTCTCAAACCAGCGTCATGATGCGTGTTTTGATGCACGTCTCCTCAGTACGTCACTGATGTATGTCAGTAGCGTGCAAGCGACGTGCATCAGTTCGTTCCATTCTCAACTTCCTGCATCCCCAACATGCATCACATACTTGCAGCAAGATGGTGGATCCCTTATAATAAAACATACTGCAGTTTGTGTCATAAAATTGAATTTTTCATTCATTAAAATGTGCAAGACAGCAGTTTTAGGGCAAAAACTGCGGTATTTGTTTTGTTAGGGATGACTTGACAATAATAATTTTCTCTGCAATCTTGAATGAAGCACGAACACTTGCGTCGAAGTTGAAAAATTTCAACTCTAGTGTTCGTGCTTCATGACGCTCCAAGCAGTGAATTACGGCAGAAGACGCACGTTGCTGATGCAATATGATACACAGGCGACGCAACACTGACGTACTTCCCTCCATTTTCAATCGACGGTACTTCCATGCAAGGCCAAATCTGCGATAATAAACACAAATTTTGAAAATCATACCAGATAGGAACTTTAATTTACCGGAAATCTATCATACGTACTTAAAGGTTTTTGCACACTGAATGTGTCAATACTTGTTTTTAGTCGATTTCAAAATCAAGCAGACGGGGTTAAGGGCGTGGCTTCAAAGCGATCGCTATACTCTACTTATACAACACGATACAACAATTGTTGGACAGTTTTAGAGTGCAAAAACCTTAAGTTATTAAAGATTTTCAGTAAATTAAAGTTTCTATCTGGTATGATTTTCAAAATTTGGGTTTATTATCGCAGATTTGGCCTTGGAAGTGCCGTCGATTGTAAACGGAGGCGCCGCCATGATACTATGAAGTTAACTCTGGACAGACTTTACTATGTTGCACGTGTTTATCAATCGTGTGAGTTTTATAAATGATATATTAGTAAGTTCTTGGTAAGTTGTAGAATAGTGATGTACATAGTATTTGTAGACCTCCAGTTCAGGAAAAGGCCAGTAGGTGGCTCTCCTAGCTTTACAAAGGGAACGTACCTGTATACATGTAAATCCTAATTTTTATTTCAGTAAATTATGTAGGCTACATCATATACAAGTATATTGCTATTGTATTAAAATAACTAGATTTTAAGTACGAGGAAAAAAAATTGAATAAGAAAGTTGTAAGAGAGCACATTCTATTTTCATAAAAAATTTGAACATGAAATATTTTACATTTGTGGTTGGCTGCCAGACAAAATTATAAGAGTTTTTTTTACGAATGGGAAAAATAATAATAATTGAATTTGATGAGTACATGCTATGATATTGTAGCAGCAGTATATGCAGGACATGCGACCTCTGGTGGTGCCAGATGAAATTGCAACTAGAACACTTTTGATATTTTTTAACAATATAGCTCACGTATACGTTGTTGCCAGGACTGAAATAAGAAGTGAACAACTACTGGTGTTTATACATTTGAATAATTGTATGATCCTTATTCCAAACATGTAGCATAAGTAACCTGTTGATCGAATACAAGGTTATTGGTAAATCTAACTTACAGTTATGCAAAATAATTCGGCCATATTGCGTGCTTTTAACTGCAATATAACCGATACTGCTACTTTTAAAATGGTAACTAGAATTATTAATGAGTGTCCAGAATTTGGGAGGGTCAAGGTATGTCTTTCCTTTTACCGGTTTCGAGATTGCAAATAAAGATTATGAATTATTATAGTTGTCTGGTATTAGGCTTTGATTTAACGATGCCCCAATATAATAAGACGATTGCGATATTGCAAAGTAGGAACATATTTTATAATTTCTCATATGTATTCTGGAGTTTTTCCTTCATTTGTTAAAATTTATTTGGAAGTAAATTATTTTTGAAACATGTACTGTATAAGTTGAATAATTTTTCTAAATATTCGTAATTTGAAAATTTATATGCAGACCTGCTTTGACACATTTGGCAACACGTAATATGAAAAATGTTGCTAACCTTACGGAAGTATATAATTGAGAATTTGTATGTAGATTTTAGAAACGTTTCTCCAGTTTTCAAATGAAACGTTGTTTCATGGTACGTGACATTTATTAAAATCAAACTTCGAGGTTAATGAAGTGATTTACAGTAGTAAGCTTTGCATTCCTTCTGTTTTAGTGAATATTTTTACTATTCAAGAAACGTCGTGAATTTCTCAATTTTCCTCTACAATACTTTTGATTCAATCTTGGGCGAGGTTTTGACCATGTCTTGCCATTAACAGTGTACATGCAGTTTTGGAGGCCATGTTACATAATATATTTTATCAAAGCCATAAAGAGTTGCCCAATGATATTTTCTCCTAATTCGGAAGTAATACAGTATGAAATTCTAAATTTAAAGGTGAACTGACACGGTTTTGTAAGGTACAACTGAAAGAAAAGTCGTGATGAAAGCAAGTGGTGCAACGCAATCTCTGTGGAAATTAGTAAAAAAAGTTATGCCGTCGAAGCAATGAGCTCATTGGTCAAAGTTTGCCTGTATAAGAGCGTTTAGACGTCCTTACACGATGGTCCCCTATCCAGAAAGCCAGGGGATCATCAATTATGAGGGTCTCGATAAACCTACGGTCAAACTTGGACATCTAATAACTTTTTTTACGAAATTCCATGCACAGACATTTTGTTGCACCACTCGCTTTCTTCATGACTTTTCTTCAAGCAGTTTAAGTTTTAGGGTACCTTACAAAACCCTGTCAGTTCACCTTTAAATTCAACTGTCTGCATTCATATCAGTGGATATATTTTCTCTGTAGAAAAGGTTACTTACAAATAAGTACTTAAGGAATGTTAATTTTGGTTCCTCTTTTCGCCAGCTGTGGCGCTGTGGTTCCAAGTCGCCACAGTAGCGCACTACTGGTGGTAAATTTTAGAAACTGATGTAATATTTTTAAATATGGAAAATTTTCTAGGCGTGTACAGATTGCACATTAGTGTTAATTTTTGAGTAATGCAAAAATAATTGTTTGACAATTTGGTCGAGTGTTGGCTAATTATGATTAGTGTATATTTGTGTGCAGGAAATAGTTAATTGAGTTGTCCAAGAAATTTCTGTTAATATCTGCAATGAATCATATACCGTAAACTTGAAGTAATTATGGTATGAAATATAATTGTAAATGGGTGTGTGAGTGAGTACTTGGCCTCCGGCATCTTCAAATATACAGAACAGAGCAAGAAGCGTAATTGGAAAAGTTATTTATTTGTCTCTGTCATCCAGATATAATAAAACGTGAAGGATAAAAAGGAAGCAAGGATTTTGTTTAGTTGTCTATGCTACAGTATTACAAAATGCATGGTTAAAGAAGCGAAAAAGGTAATGGGCTCATCTAGCCAAGATGAAAGAACGGTTGCTGGGGGTGAAAGGGAAATGTGAATTGTTGCTGTGGTACAGAGTGGACTTGAGGTTGGGCTGGAATTCCCCGAGACAGGGCACTCAGCTGCTGCTGTTGCTGCTGTTGAATAGCCTGGTTGGCCCTTTCATGTTGCAGAGCCTGTTGTTGCTGAGCTTGCGCGGCTTCCGCTATCTTACGCTGTCCTTCAATATCTTGCTGATGGTGGATGTTGTTGAGGAGACTCTGGGGCTGGGCTTGTGGCTGTTGTGGGAAGGCTGCATGTTGTTGTTGGAATGGTACAATTCCAGCAGGGAATACGTGGGCTTGTGGGGCAGCAGGGAATCCAAATGCACCGAAGCCTTGTTGTGGGAAGAATTGGGGTAGAGAGGAGCCCAGAGCCAACATGGCAGCGAACAACTGTGAAATTGAAGCAATTAGTTAGTTCGAGTTGTTCTGGTTAGGAAGGGTGACACCTACCATCCTACCACTTGCACATGCCTTGTTGCGTGTGCCTTGTTCTTGAGGTAGATTGGTAGGTGCATTGATGATGTTTTGCTGGCAAGTTAGTAGAATTTAAGTTTGGATATCTTAATTTATATTGCAATAGTTAATGGATGAAAGCCTACATGCATTACCTTCAGGCCAATTGAGTAATAGCTGTTAGTCAATCCTCATAGTCAAAGGCACTTTTTAATGTAACTGTATCAATGCTTAGACAAAGATGGAGATGTGGGGGGAATGTATTAGATCTCATCCAATAATATTTTGGCATTTTACTATGAATACAGTGGCTTTAATAGAATGTGTGCTGTTTGCAACAAAAATAATTATAAGGAAACTTCAAACAAAGATGGTAGGGATTAAAAATGCTGACATAAACCATGCGATTCTGAAAGCAGGGTTGGGCAGGCTTCATTATAGTGCAAGGTGACCAACTACCAGAAAATCATCATAATCTGTTTATCACGTGAAGATTGACTGCTGTAACTGACTAATGTGTGAAGCATTTTAAAACTGGACTGGAATAAATTAAATGTTTTTTTTTTATATAAAAGGTTGTTTTTTCTGTGAGAATTATCTTGCGAAATCCTTGATGGTTGAATTAATATGTGAATTATGCTCTAGTGAATTTTTAAACATTGAATGCAACAATTAAAATCTTGCACCACATTCACTAATTAAAAAAAGACTGCATTAACTTTTTTGTGAATTCTTAATTGATTAAAATTAATGATGTTGCAGCTATGTATGAGTAATGTGGAATTTGTAATTTGGAGCAGAGTTTGTTCAATTTTTCTAGTCGGTTATGACGAAAAGTAATGAAATTGATGATTTTTCCTGTCGTTGAATAAACATTTTGTGAACCGGGTAACCCAGTTTGCGAATTAAAAAGCAGTCTGAAATGTGCAGACTGAAAATGGCGAATTAACCAATGAGATGGTGCAATTTCACTTGTAAGGAATTCAGATCATCTCATTGTTTGCAATTTTAAAAACGTGCATGAAGTATGCAATAAAATTGTGGCATTTAAATAAGTTGAAAGCATAGTATTCATGTACATCTGCATAATTCTCTTTGTATTGACTTGTAGGCTAGTTTGTTGCACACGTTTGTATAGAACTTACAGTGTTAGAAATTTCCTATGCAGTGAAGTTAAATTGCTAAATGTGAATTTTATTTTGTAGTGAACAATAAAAAGGTGAACAAATGTTAGCTTTGAATTGACGCCTAATAAATTCAAATCAGTCTATTTTGCATGATTCAATTTCAGTTTCTAACTGATTTCAATTAAAAATTGTGATACAGTTGCAATTCGAGAAATTGTATTAAACATGCTTTGCATGCTTTGATACTCACTAAAAGAATACATTAATTTTTTAAAATGTGAATCAAGTTTAATGTTGATTGGTTGCATGGTAATTGGTATGAACAAAAAGAAGAATAAGAAGACAAACTGGAAACGAAGTTCTGGAAGGTGTGCTATTTAATTACAGGTTTACAGGTATAATTTTGCCAGGAAAACTTGTAACTTTTCTCGCTGTTTTGTACAATAGAGAATTTAAATATTGCATGGAGTGGTTAGTTATAGAGTCAATACCTATATTATTACTTACCGTGAAGTAGAGCATTTTGTTGTCGGAGGAGCTGGAGCTGAAGTGGTGAAGTGGGTGAATGTGAGAAGTTTGCTGATAGTTGAGCAGATTTTGGAAGCTTTTATAGTGAATTGGTTTGGTTAAAGAATTGCGATCTATTTGCTAACCGTGACCTGTTTAATATCTTGTAAGAAATGGAAGACCCACGCCTGCTTGTTGGTTGGTTGGTGGATGCCAAGGTTTGTCCAACCTCATTGGGCACCTTTCCATACATATGTTATTTTCATTTTGTGTATGCAATTTCTCAACCGATTGGTATTAGAGACAAACGTTGGAGAAAAGAAACCAGATGTATGTCAGGTGTAATTCCTTAACGGAACAGTCTAAGGTTGCATATCTAAATGAGTGTGTGACATACTACAGCTCAGAATTCGGGCATTTCCTATTTTCCATGCCGAACTGGTCACCTTGAAGTTTAATGTAGATTGAGTTGTGAGAAGTTTTTAGCATATTGTTGATTTGTTTTACTTTTTTGGTGTTTGCTTTATTGCAGAAATGGTGAAAGCAATGCATGCACTTTATATAATGAAAGGCTTGTTATAAAAATTTGAAGGAAAGTCGTGCACGTCAGTCTTAATATTATTTTTATTCAACGGAATCTTTCTTATAAAAATTGCATTAAAATTCTCCTCCTAAATAGGTAAGTGTGGCAATGTATAATAATCATAAAATAGTGTACTGGAATAATGTGGAATAAATGTATCATTTAATGCATAGATGGAAGAGAAACAATTAGGATTATGTAATAAAATACTCACTACTACAAAAAACTCGATAAAACGAGATATTATACTTATACACAGGATTTGATCGAAAAAGCAAATATTTTTAAAAGTTGAACGGCCAATTTCTGTCATAATTTCTTTGTGATTGTCAGCAGCTTGTTTGTTTTGCAAGAAAGACGAAGATGTGATTAATTGCTTGTGCTGAAATTTAAGTAAGGGGCTTAGTTTTTGCTTTAATTACCTAAACTAATTAAAAGTAAAATTGCGGTCTGTCAGTTTTCACTCTGTCTCTATTTCTCTTCTCTTCTTTTGGAAATGATTGGTGGAAACTTGTTTCACAGACTATAATTTCTCATGCCAATTTACTATGTAGAAGAGTGAACAACATGTCAGTGTGTAAATATGACAATTTCGGGATTGATATTTTTTCACTCCCATAATTTCATATTCAAGATAACGGTTTTAAATGACCTGTCCAAAAATCGTTTGAAAACATGTATATCATAGCTTGTTTTTTGAAGGGATGATTGTATAGCAGCCTGTCTGAATATTGAATGAAATGTAAAAATCCTGGTGGAATAGAGAGATTTAAAAAGCAATTGTCAGATGTGTTCTTGAAGTAATATTAATAATCAAGCCAGTGTGAATAATGTTCTCATTTAGACTTTTGAGTGACAGGGTCTTCAAACTAAAACATTGTAAAGCCTTGTTGCATGAGGAAGAAAAGATGTCTGATTAAAAGAAATTTTATTGCTGAAAGTTATATGAAATTCATGCAGGTAACTATTTGTTAATTGGAACTTTTATTATTTACTTTCAGTGATTCATTGGGGTAAATATTAACATGTAGATTGTTTCCCGTAAATAAATATATTACAATTAAATAGTTTTGAACCATTTTAATGGAAAAATTTTAATGCAGTCAAAATCAGGTGGCTTCACTGCACTATAGGCCTACTTACAGCCAGTTCATTGCTTCACAGCAATACATGACATTCTTGTAGCGATATTTGAATACATTTATGATTTAATTCAAATTCTCTAAACCAAATGATGGCTTTATTTTACTCAGCAGCTATTTTGCCAGAGCTGGTGTGTTTAAGAATGTTTATTTGCATGTTAATTTCCATTCATACAACCCTACACCAGCTCATTGCCTACACCAGGTATAATGGTTATTTATTTTTTAAATAAAGCATAAAGGAGATTTACGAGCAATAAAGTTGGAGTTTCGAAGCATACCAGTTTAATAACTGCAAAAGGCTCTCAACCTCATTTTATTCTCAATAAAAAATATACAGTTTGTATACCGGTACTGTATATACAGTATATAACGCCTTGTTACATTATCGTCAAATAAAAGTGACAGTAATGATTTTTAGAAGTTTAATTTTGAAGGACTTGGATTTTTGTTGTGTGTTGTGTGTTGTCTGTGGTAAAACCCCAGTTAAAAAAAAACGTAGATTTTATCTCAGAGTAACGACTGATTGTCTCTATGATAAAATTAAACAACAAAGGGGAAATAAATCCGGACTAGACCAAATTTTCAGAAAAAACTACACCTTTTAAAAGTGTTGCTACACTTTTTACTCTTTGAACGGGATTTTCCAAGCAAGTATTTGCCGTACGTTAGAAGTTTTAATTTCATGAAGTTGGGCGCAGTTATTATTTTTCTTGGAATTTAACATGCATGCAGTGTCACAGTACGTTACAGTTAGTTAGCTTTTGGGAATTTAAACAGGAATGTGTTAATTTACAGAACTTTGGTTTCCATGAAGAAGTTTCACTTAAAAAATTGCAATTCCTGCGCATTCGTTATGATTTTTATATTTTTCCAACCACAGCGACATTGGGGTAGATAATTGAAAGGAATCATGCCCTGCAATTACATGCATATCTTTTGACTTGTTCATTGCATAAAAAAAATTGCTACAATTGCCCTTGGAAAAATAACAGGAATTTTTCTCTATTTTTCAGGTGATCATTCCAGTTGATTCAATGAAAGTAAAAGTTTATACTATTGCCACAATACTGAAGAGTATATACTACTATCCTGTAAGTGCATACTACATATTTATTATTTCCTTTGGATTGTTTGGTCCTTGAGGTTTTGGGCGCCTAAAAGGGGGGATTTTGTAGCAGTAATTGGCCGTTTGTAAATTGCGGAGGCGGATCTTTGGTCGTCAAGTTAAGTTGAATGGGAGGAGTGAATTGGGCCAATGGTAAAATTGGATGCGATTAACCTTGTTGATGTCCTCTTTTATATGTTATTGCGCAGCTACTTGTGCGCATACTGATCACTTATTCCACGTGGTGGTGAGTGACATTTGGGTATACAAATAAATTTGAAAAATTCATGTTCTTCATTGTATTTAAATCTGTAACAAAAACTGTTCAGGTTTTCTGTCAGTTTCTTTGTCACATTTTTATAAAGGAAATGTTAATATAAAATTGACAATATTTTTTTACATTTGAGATATTTGCCCATATTTCTGGTGAACATTTATTTGAGAATTTTGCTAATTTTATTTATTCTGTTCCAAAAGTTTGTATGGTTTTATTGTTAGTGAAATAATTCATTTGTATTGGAGACAATGACGTGGTTGGTCAAGAGGGAAAATTATAACTTTTGAGTTGACTGCTCTGTGTACTAATATGTTATTTAATATTCAAAGTGCCCCATATTGCAGATTTGCAGAATGATATATTCCTTTAGAAAATGTCATGTGTGATTGCAGCATGCATGCAATGACGTGTTTGTGCATGGTTATTTCTCTTGCATTGTAAGCAGTCACAAAGGGATTAGTTTCTTGACAAATGTGTTTTCATTGTGACATAGGCGACATAGGTGGAGGATTGTGTTGTTATTCCTTGCCTTTTAGGGAGAGTTAAAGTATAATGAATTGTTATAGGGGATTGAGATTGTGTGTAGTATATATTTATGGAGCTTGAAGTGTTTTCCTCATGACATTGCTTTTATAGTGCAGTTTGGAGAACACGCCCTTATAATACTTTAACAGTGATTGATATATAAAAATTTCTGATTTTTATTTCTACACTATAATATGTTTATTTATCGAGCTTGTATTATAAACGGTTGTTAATTATTGGTGTCCCTGAATTACGTTACACCCTGGTGGTAAGTTGCAATTATTTAGCTGTGTGGAACATTAATTTTAGTTTACTTGAAAGTATATACTATATAAATTTGTCAGTTATTTGTGATTATACCAACATTTCTGAAAAGTAATCTAGCAATAATTGTATGTGCTGAATGAGGTAACAAAAGGCTGGACTATACATAAAATATAGCGTTGCATTAACTATGCATTTGTTCAATAATATTTCCCTTATTGTTGTAACAATTTTAAATGATAAATTACTTTTAAATGATTTTGATATTTGACCTCCTCCATGAATCTAGTAGTACAATACAATATACAATATGTCCGGCTACAACAGAGTCTATTGGCTTTTGAAACACCTACACAAAACAATTATAGCATGTAATATAATGCAAATTGATATTATTGAAAGCGCGCTTTATTATAAACGATTCAGCCCTGCATGCATGCTAATATTGCTATTGCGATTCATTCCTTGGCTTTCTGAATATTTTTTTTTAATTGGTCAATCTTTGTGGCTTTCTGAATATTTTTTTTTAATTGGTCAATCTTTGTGAAGTGATTCTTTTTCTATTTGAATTGGTTAAAATGACCACACCCTTTTTCACTTAGTTCTGCAGATGGATAGATATTATACATATATAACGAGTTGAAAACAGGCTGTTGACATCCGGCAAGAAGTAAAATTCGGAAGCATCATCCATATTTATATAATGTAAATACACTATTAGCTTGTAAATGCAGCTTAACTATCTTCTAAATGACATTGGGATATTTTATAAAGAGAAAGGGAATGAAGAAGATGACTAATTTGTATGCAGGACGATTGAATGTTCAATTTTTTTTAGGTATGTGATGAAATTTGAAAAAAAAAATGATATTGAGACGTTAACAAGCATCTGGTATATCTGCTAGCAGTACAAGTTTCTTGTGGGTAAAATATAATAAACCGAGGATTGATGTACAAACTTTTTTCTTTATCTCTTGCCATGCACATAAACTGTGAATTGAAAGTTAACATGTACTCAAAATTACCCACAACGAGGGTAATATAACATGAGAGGAAAAAACTAAACGTATTTTAAGTTAAATTGTTTTCAATAAAAGTATTAGTAGACATTGATTCTTTTTCCCTTGATGTGTTGATTCGCACATTCGTCTGCATGCAAATGAAGTTAGTAATTAATTCAAGGTCTATATAGTTTGAAACACGAATTATAATTGAAAGTAGAAGAAAAGAAAAGTTGTCTTTCCGGTCAAAAACTGTACCGTTTTCTTCCAAGGAATGAATCAATGTGTTATCAAGACACTTATCGCTAAAGATATATAAAAGCTGTTCTTTTGCAGTCGTATCTTGTCTCAAGGATTTATACATTACAAAACATATTTTTTTTTGGTTTTCAAACTGAAATTGTATTTGTAGAGGTGAAAACAGTGAAGCTTTCTTTCCTTTGTTTTATGGATGTTGATATAGGAAATTGAGTCGACCCATCAGTCAGGAATTTGATGATAAAACAGCTGTGCAATAAATGAAGACTCAACATATACTTTATTGAAAACTGTAATTTATTGTGCACATTTTGTAAAGTATATTGTTGCACACTCACATACACACACAAACACACTTCCACTGTCTGCATGTTGCTCCATGCAAGTAAATCAAGAACAGTAAAAAAATAATATAGTATTATAACGTGTAATGTTTTGGAGAGTCAAATACAATACTATATTAAACTTGTTTAAAGTTCCATTGAAATTTAACAAAAACCGGTATACTATTTATCGTGTAAATTTCTCGATCCTTATTGGCATATGGGCTGCATAGATATTGGTGTAACTGTTTTTTCAAATAATAAAACATATATTGACATATGAATAAATATTCAAATCTCCTTTCTTTGCCCAAAGACACTAGTCAGGGGACCTTCATATATAACAATAAACACATATTTAAAAGGTGAGGTTTATTATTTTGTAAATTTTCAAAAAAAAGAATTATAATGAAACATTTCAATTAAATTCTGAATATCAAGATCAAGTGCAGTATAAGCTTTAGAATTAAATTATTTGACATCTGAAATAATGACATCAGCGTGTTTCTATGAAACTCACCTGATAAACTGTACACAACATCTTCAAAATTACGAAAACTTTGGCCCCATTGACCCCATTCTAGGGTCTGTATATTTTCACATTAACAACTTTCTGTAAGGGATCATCCGTATAAGTTATGGTTTTTAAATGCGAGAGGGCCGATTATAAAATTTGTGATAAATTTTGACAAGAATTAGTTGAATATATAGTGGTAGAAAAATATCAAACTTGTTTCATGAACCTGCTGTAAATGAGGTAATATATAGTATTATCACTTTCCTTGGTAGAGTTGATTACTTATTATATAGAGGAAAGTAGTTCCCAGGATTTTGCTGCTTTAATTGGTTGTCCGTATCATACGCTTATTTCAGGCTGTATACGATTGGCCGTACCAAGAGTGGGCGGGATTGGCAATTATACATCCTCATGTATAAACTACTCAAAACACGTGCAAACTTTTACTAACCTTGGACTGTGAAAGAGTACATTTTCAACATTTGGGAACGTAGGTAATTTGTCATTTACTTGCGTTTTAATTTCTGCAGAATCAATACAAAGATTAATATTGCAAAAGCATAATATAGAATTTAAAAATCTGCAGGTTTGCTGCATGATTGCTACTCCAGATGCGGCAGAATGTTTATGGTCTGTCACTGTTTTACAGACTGAACGATCTGCTGCATATTCCATGCAGAAAAGTTTATATATATGTACAACTCTGAGAGAAATATATTCAGTGTGCTGCATATCTGTAACAACTCTAGAGCATGTGTGTAGTTTTTAAAATCTGTAATAATGCATGCAGAGATTTTTGGATGTTGTCCAAAAATTTCTGTTAGGAGTAACTACATTATGTTACATGCCTAATTCAAGGTCCCACTCGCACACGTATTTCATGCAGGCATGCTGCAAACAGACTGCATTTGAATGATTTGCACGAAGTTTGCAATATGCAAGTTACGAAATTAGCAGCATGAGAAGGGGATGTCTTAGGATGATCCCTTAACGGATAAGTGTCTTCTGCTGCATGCACACACAAGGGCAGTTTCAAGGCCGAGATGTAACATTGTAAAGAAGAGGAAGATAGGAAGATTACAGCGAAAGGAACTTCTGAAGAGTGTCGAAAAGAAACTTTGGGCTGATGCTAGGATCTGCCGTGTAACGCACACCTCTGACGTCTCCATTGCCTCCAACCATTCCGAACAGTCCTTGAATGTAGCCATCAGGGGCCTTCTCCTCCACCCGGAATCTCCTGTGCTCGTTGTTGTGCACAATGTAGCCAAACTTCTTCTGCGGAGCGATCACCGAAGTGGTGTTGGCCGTTTCCCCAGTGTCAAGGTCATCGAACACCGCCCAACCTCGGAAAGCATCGGCAACCGGGCTCGACTCGGAGCCCTGGTAGACAGCTGTCCTTGGTGCAGCACGTTCAGGGGATAATCCAGGTTCAGGGGGCATGGAGGATGATGTGGAAGGGTAACGTGTCGCAGGATTCATCGAAGAACTGGGTATTGTAGGTGGTGGTGCCGGTGCAAAGGCTGCAGATTGTTGGGGTGGTCTCGGTGTCTGGTTTGTCTGGATCAGGTCGAAGAGGGAGTAGAGGGATGGCATGGTGTCCCCGACGGAGACAGGGGTCACTGCAGGTGTAGTGGTCATCGGAGGTGGTGTTGCGCTGCTCGTGGTCCGCCCGGTAGGTCTCCTCCTGCTGGGTGGGCTGCTGGTAACGGTAACGGTAACGATCTGAGGGATGCTGATGTCGTCCAGTTCAGAGTGACCATCATGGTCTACTATTTGCACTTCCACGAGTTGGCCACCGCCGGAATCGTGGTCGTTAGTTCCGATTTGTTGCGGCAGGGGCGCTGATGCGGTGGGGACAGCCAAGATGGCCGCCGCGAGAAGTAACAGTGAGATCTGTGGGAAAACGTTATCATACCATTACTTCAACATATTTTTCGAAATGCTTTTTATTTTTTTAGTTGCCATGTAACAAAAATAACTTCACAGACGCGGGTTGGACAGTAGGCAACTTCTTTAGACAACTCCTTGTATTGAAACGGTGAACGTATTTGTTTTTTTATGTGGCCTTGGTGTGGTGATAATTGTTATCTGGTGATTTGAGAAGGTAACGAGGCTGTCACGGAAGCTGTTTAACGATGATCACAATCGCAACACTTTTGTTTATTTATTAGAGTAGCTGAATTACTTTTTGAAAAACGAAAACGCTATGCAGTAATAATTATGAACAAACAGCCTCAACAATTTACTACTTAAACTTCGTTAGCAAACTTGTGTACGGAAAATAAGTATAGCATCTTGCACACACATTTTTGGGGGGAATGCAGAAAAAATTAATCACTGGTTTTTCATGCATCTTTGTTTGATTCACCATGAGATTGTATATAAGTAAATTCAAAGGGTGTGTGAGAATGATGAGAGTACATTGTGGTTAAATGGGGAAAAAACCTGTAGAAAGGGGAAGTTTCTTAAGATGGAAGCTAAGATTGGATTTGTAAGAAAAAATGGTGTAATATAGTTTGTTTTTTGCTAATGCCATAGTAAATTTTACGCAATTATTATTTATGGCAATGTGGTAGCAATGTTGAGGTACTATTAACTAAACGACAAACAATAAAGTGCACGTGTAATAGTTTATTTTAATTTAATTTTTCATTCTAATTTTTATTAATGTTTAATAAGGTTGGGAATATAATGCATGGAGCACTTTCAGACTCTAAAGTGGGCCATAACTGGTTTTCATAAACCAGTTAGTTAAAAAGAAAACCTGAAATTCTGTGAAATTTTGTCTTAAGAATGTTAAAATATGGTTTTATAGAAATATTAGTGGGTTTTAATAGCATTGCATTAGATTTTCCTTTTTGGTAGTGGTAATCATTTTATTTTCCATTGTTAACATTGCTTCTTTACAGTCAACTTGGCATTAAAACTGGACAAAGTTATGTTTTTCAACCAAAGAGAATCACAAAACATTTTAAAATTTAATACATATATGTATTAAATTTATTTTGAAAATAATCTCTCTGTTTGCTAACATATTCTTAACCAAATGCCTGTGTTGAATATAAAATACTCCACTTTAAAAGCGGATTTAGCGATTTTATTATGCAATTGTTAGACATAGGGATAATTTTAATAATATTTATATAAGATATATGTGATTGATTGTTTCCAGTGTTCCTTTTTAAATGTTGGTGCAGTAGTAGGCTAAACGAGATTTGGAAACTAGGTGAACTACATAAAGATAAAGGAAAAGATGGAGAAAGATGCTGCATCTGTGTCTGGTTGATGACACGTTTTTCGAGAAGATGGTAAACACTGGGAATGAAAACGAGGAAAATGGTTTTTGCGCTCACCTGTAGGAGTGCAGCTGACATGACTCGGTGTTCCGTCTGGCTTCGGTTAAACGGGTTTAAGCTGTTTGTAGCTGTTCAGACATTGGTAATGGAGGAGATATTGAATGATGTGTATATATATATGTAATATGTTTATGGAAAAGAGTGAGATTTTTGAAGGGAGCTACCGCCGGCCTGGCCAGCAGCAACTACTGAGACACCCTTGCAATATCTTCCTCGTTTCCTTCCGTTACCTGTTGCCCTTAAAGAAACACCGAGGGAAACCTTCACAACATTCTCCTCGAATGCTCTCATTGGTGGGCGAGTTATAAGCGTGGAAAAAAATATCTCCTCCCTCCTTAAATTCAGCTATAGCTTCAGTATAATATGGTGTCTGCTTAGAAATTACACGTTCAAGTTGATGATATTCATTCCTTTGTGTGGGTAAAATCGAAATACCTCAGATGTTTGATATTGGTGAAGTGGTCAAGTGGTTGACCAAGGCAGCATATGTGCACACGTACGCGCAGGGTCTATTAAGTGGCTTATTATGGTTAAATTATTAAGATGAAGGGAGTTTTTATTGGGGTGGTGGAGTACATGCAATGCAGTGTAGAAGTGAGTTGAAATATTAAGGGGTGGGGTGGAGTGAAGTGAAGTGGCAGAATTTGGGATGGGGGCATTTTTTTATTATCGTGATATTTTGTATTTAGTAGAATGGGAGTTGAGATTTTCTTCTTATCCAGTTTGATGCAAGACCTTGCTCCATATTTGTGGGAACGTCGAAGCAATTTGCATGCATTTGGCAATTTGCATTTTGACGAAAAGCTGATCGATCAGTGCAACATATATGACACATGATGTTGTTGAACAGGTAGTAAAATTTTGAATATGTATTTTTAAGGGATGAAAAATGAAGTTGTGTAGTATGTTCATGGGATGGTAGTTACGATGTACTACAGGAAAAGGCGAACTTACACAGCTTTTTAATGTACTACTATATGAAAATTAGCTTACATGCAGAATATGTGAACATTTATTAGCGCTTGATGTTATACATTTGTACTCACAATATCAAAATTGTAAGGATTCTATACATGTTGTTCATACATTTTTAGTGATATTTGAAATTTTGTTCATAAATTATTAGTAGGCTTACTTTGTAAAAACCTGTAGATAAATTTGGCAATATATGTTGACGAAATTGAAGAAAAACAAAATACCGAAAAATTCTATGCAAAACTTCATGGTAAAATTGGTGTTCTGAATTTGAAATGAATGTCAGTTGGCATTCCATGCATTTCAAAATTGCAAAATCACTATATGGATGTTGTTTGCAGGGTTTTTTTGCGCCGTTGTTTGTTGTCTGTATATATCTGTATCTAATTTGTTAATTTTGGGGTTTTTGGGTTCAAGTTGTTTTGTCGAATTTCTGCCTTTCCTTGAAAACGTCTTATCGTACATTTGAAGTTTTGTCTAGCTTTTAAATTTCAATCTCTTTGTGATATATAACAATTGATTAACTTGTAAGGGCATGTCTGGTATATATATATAGTTTTTTCTTAATGCAAACCAGAGTATATGAGTATATACTCTTGTGAAAACTGAAATTGGTTCGTACGTCACACAATATATCGTGTTTGAAAACAAGGTCACTTTAACAAGCATAATGTTGAGTATACAAGGTTAAATGCTGATGACATACACGATGTGATAATGAAAGATAATATGAATGGGTAGAGATTAGCGAGATCTTTGCTGCGGGATATGCAGTGATTGCAGAAAGATTGTTAGTATATTTAAACATCAGTGCAAGTTTTTCAAGAATTAAGTGGACATGATTGTTGCTACTACATATACAGTGCATTTGCTATCCCGGTATTCATGCAATTTACAAGAATTCAAAACTATACAGGCTGCTTCAGATCACAGGAAACAATGGAATTTCGGTGCATAATGATAAATACATCAAAAACGGCTGTACGGACTACAAT
>JAQIWR010000276.1:0-24040 GCA_034695945.1 Glomeris hexasticha
TGACATCGTATTTCTGTGACACTTTGGCGTCATAAACTTTGTACATTAATAACTTTTTTTTACTAATTTTTAGAGCATTTCCGTTTGCGCCACGATTTTTTGTGGCATTAGCTCAGTTTAGGGTGAAAGTTTTCAGGGTAGGTTCCAAAACCTTGTCAGTTGTCCTTTAAAATTGTGAAAATTCCCCTAATATTGCGAATTTATTTTACAACCGATTGGATTTGAATCCCATAATAAACTTAGGCTTGAATTAAACAGTGTTTATTTGTCTTCGCTTCATATGCAATTTATTTCATATTTGTATCGTTTTCTGATTTTATAATATGTATTTTCAAACATGGGTATTCAGCCATGCTCCTATGTGCAATCGGACTCCACCAGGGACGCTCTGATCGGAAAAATAATTTGATGTTCCACCTTAATTGCGAGAATGAAAATTTCTGTATGCCACCAAATCGCCAATAAATGTCTATTTTTTTTTAAAGTTGACTACATATATGTTAGATTACATTGTATTTCTCTTATAGTCAACCAAAATACCAAGTCTAATAAGTTGACAGAAAAAAAAACCGCACACATTTGTTTAATACTGGGTGTCTATTGATACTGCATATCCTGGAATTATACTGGAATTGTTTGTTGTCCTTGAAATCCTAGAAATATACTGGAATTTTCCTTAATCCTGGAAAATTTATAATATTTTGACACATTACATAATTTCGCGTTTATTGATTTTTGTTTTCCTCTTTTGGCAAGGAGGTTGGAAGTTTCGGGGTTGGATTTTGGTTTATTTGGTTCTCATTATTTTCATTTATTTTATCTGTTGTTAGATTTTTGGTTTCTTTGGTATTTTTATAATGTGGATCACCCTGCAGAAATGATCAATATTCATCCACTAACTTAAACATATTTTTTTGAAAAATACTAATTTTAAAGGAGAACTATCGTGGTAATTTTTCATATTTTTAATAATGTTCAACGCGTTTCTTAAGCTATATTGTGATGTTTAGTATACTTTCTGAAAGTATGAGAATTTTCAAAGCAATACTCCATCCGGAAAAAATTCACAAACGTGTGTTAGAGCGGTGGCTCTGACGTCACTATCGAGTGCCAACTACGCCCTTTTGCTGAGACGTTCCTGACGTTATGGTCGGCAGTTAGCCAATGGCGCTCCAATTCGTCGTAATTCTTCAATCTTCGATTACTCTGGCAATAATTTTTGTAAAAACATTCCAAAGGAACTCATAGTTTTTATTTTCTCTTTCCTTTCAACCGTTTTAAGGGCATGGGACCTTACAAAACCGCGATAGTTCTCCTTTAAGAAATGGGGACACTTAGTTTTTTATTGTACAAAGTTCTTTTACACAAACACCAGGGATTCTAATTGGGAATTGCTAATTGTCTCAACATGTCAAGCAGTTAAAAGTACATTTATCTATACTGTTATGTATGTATTCATATACAGCTTTCTGGTTCCTGTGTATATGGTTTGTAACACGAGAACCTGTCATACTGACTGATCAGTCTGTATATTACAAGTAAAGGGGATTAAAAATATTTGGTTGACAGTTGGAGTCTCAAGTTGTAAACACTTTTTGGGGGCAAATTTCAAACCCGGTATCTGTGTTACAATACTATCGGGTGTTCAAAGCCAACCGTCCAGCTGTACTTGATTTCATCTGCTTTTGCGCAATCAGAAATACAAGAGAAACAATATACTTACTTTACAAAAAACACGTGCAACACTATATGCAAACTGGTGCTTTCTTTATACCATTTCATGCTGTCAAACATACTACTACAGTACTTTATCCTACATATATATAGAAAAGTCACACAACCGGTTCCCCTTGACATTTAAAGTTATTATAATTCAAGCTAGAAGTCATGCCAGCCAAGAAAACAAGGAAACAAGCAGTTAGATCGCCCCTAGTGGCCAACTGGCGAACTACGCATCCAGCACCACAAGAAAGAATAATATACAATGCCAACCCCGAATTATTATACAGAGTTCCTACCTACGAAAAACGTCTGAACCCCATTTGTCCACGCTGCCGAAGCTCTTCTGTCTGCTGCAAATCAATCGGAGAATGGCAAACTGTCAGTTTTATGTCGTGACCAAAATAAGTACGAGCTTAAGCATAACGCCTACAACATTAAAGCGATAAACATAGCATGCCATGAAATAATAATCAAAAAACAATCCTGCATACTGCACCACCTCTAACTTAATACATACAATGCTCGATCAAAAAAGCACCACTGTAAACAAAAATTAAAAATGAAATATATCAAAACACACTAGGTATATAATATACAAATTAAATGCAACAATACTTACACACTTAATTATAACATCCAAAGGCACACATGTATACAACTGTGAATGACAAAATACAAACTATACACTTGCGAATGCATGCAAAATGTAACAAAACAAATTATACACTCGGTAAGAATTATACACTATTTGATAAATAACACTACAAAAATATAACATGAATTATTTAAATGTTTGGTTCATGAATGTCACTCAATGCAGATAAGTCCATAAACTAAGAAATGATCATTTATAGCCTATAATTAAGTTTGGAATATTTGATGATGGCACATTGGCTTCCAAATATAACTGATTAAAATTTCCAGATGTTGAACAAATCCAAGTCATGGAATTATCTGCATTATTAATTATACATACTATGATTCACTTAATATCATAACACAATAAATCACTGAATGTAACCCTGAAGAAACTCTTGATTATGTACAAACTTATTGATATAGTAGAGTTTATGGATCATATTTTACAAGTGTGATGCCATGGAGAATGTATTTATTATACTATAATTACTATTTACAGATGATGTACTTGCTTCAAGACCAATGTTAATTTGTGTTACCAATTTTGTGCTTTAAACTGGATTAAACTGTTTCATGATCAAATTAACTTTCTGTGATGGTTCAATTTATCCATCATTCATTTCTTTAAAAAAAAACAATGCACTTTAAATAGTTTAAAAAGTATAACAAAATTATGGCTAATACATGTCCATTTCAATTTCTCCCATTTTGCAAATATTACACTCATTAATGTAATGAAACATGTCTTAAAGCAATATAGTCCAGATAGTATTTCAAATTGGATACAGAAAATATATTTATGCATTGCTGCAAAGGGGTGTTTTGTGTCGGCGCCATTTGTATTTTGCCCGAATTCCATGGAGTTTATCTGGCACCTGGAGCGCTTTTTAGTGAGGCGGGTCGGTTCACCTTCAGCTGACACCAACAACCAACCAACGAACCAACCAACCTACCTATACCTATCATCATGGTCGAGAGAAAAAAAAAAACAACAAAAAACAAAACAAAAAGGATGTCGCAGGGAGATTGGACAAAGTATCTTATGACACTGAGCAATGTATATAGCTACAGCAATAAAGACCCAAAAAGCATTCCAAGTGACAATAGATTGAGGAAAGGACCAAGAATAGCAGTTGATTGTCCACGTGAAGAGGCGTGTTTCTGTAACAATGCATCATAGTCTTTCTTAGCATTATTGATCAAAATATATTTCGTGATCTTGAGGATTAAGTAAAATGACGAAAAACTAATGACACATAACTGTATAAATAACAATGTAAAACTACGTATTATATCAAACATGTGGCCGTTTGTTACTTTATTATATAGTTTAAATAATGTAGCCCAATTTGGGAATCATGTGGCAATTCCACAACCGTTTTTATATATGGCAATGTATATGAATCTATAGTAATGCAACTTGTTAAGTTGTGAATTTAAACTATAGTTTGATACACAATTAATGATCAGTATATTTGCCAAGAATTAACACGGCTGAAACTTAGTGAAAATTCACACAGAAACAAAGTTTTGCAACAAAATCTACTTACCTGGAAATCAGTAAAAAAATATTAGCATTTACTAAAACAGTTCAAGGGGTAATTAAGTTAGGAGGTTTTAAAGCTAGCCGATCCACCTCTTGTCTGGCAAACTTTAAAATTTACTAAGTGCCAATATTTGGTTATATATACTAATCTCCAGATATTTTGTTGAGAAACACTACTTCATGGTATTTCTTCATGTTCAGGGTATCCCATAAAACCGTCTTAGTTCACCTTTAATTTTGTATATGCACAGAAGTGAATTGCATATTTTTTAAAGTAACCAATGCCACAAGCAATTAATATAATTGCTGTGAAGTGCAGATAATTTCTCACGGTTATATGCATACCATGTCATGCATATCTATCTATAACCAATAAGCCATATGGAAAGATTTTAAGAATTGATATTTTACTACACAGCCAGTAACAAAATTCATATCATTAAATTAACCTTCACAATTAAGTTTTTATGGTCATATCTCCTATTACGAAAGTATATTTTTATTTTCATGCACGGGCATATTATATGTATTACATTGAAAATAAACTTTATGTATGCCTGAATCTAATTATGCTCAAATCGAATAATCTCACAGATGCCCACTATAAAGGACATAAAATAGAAATGAAATTATTTGCACATTAATACTGAGCATTTAAACTTTTATGCACGCATGCACTAATGCACAATGAATAAATTGGAGTTAGATGCATGCAAATAAAGAATTCAGCTGAGCTAGGCTCATGGCTGGCTCAGTTGTGCATGAGAACTTAATCCCAATATAAAACTTGCTTGCGAAAAAATGATATGATTCGAATAAAAATATAGGTATTATACATACATATATAAACTTTTTTTTACATGTAGCAGCACTTATTTACGGTTGATATTCAAGCTGAAAGAACGCGGAACTGTGAGTAAAACTAACACCTCGGATTAGGAAGATATGACAAAGACTAGCACTTTATGTTACTTTGCCATGAAACGAGGCGCTTTTCAAAATATCTTTCTTATCTACAAAAATGCAGCTCGGATTACGATAAAATTCTTCACTTGCATGCGATACATTACGACTCATTTCATGAAAAATTCGTTTCAAAACTGTTTACAACTCAGTGCTGGAAAATGAAATCAGTAGGAGGTGCACACATAAGCATTCTTCTATTTCCCCAATCCTTATTGGGTGGTCGACTGACAGTGACCACAAATGTGGGTACAACATTGCAGCTCATCCGATTGTTGGCCCCAAACTGGGTTGGCCCAACTTCGTTCATGGTTGGTTAACTTAGAAACTTGAAAAGATTTTCACGCCGACGAGGGTTAAAGTGGGGAAAAAAATTCGGGTTTAGGGGCAATATGGTTGCAGCATGCAGATACTGAACAACGTTTTAGAGAAATACTTGCGATTGTATATTTGTTACCTATGAATATCAGCTGCTACGATTCTCTCAAAGTACGGTAAGGGATGTTATACATTTAACTGCAAAAATTGTATCCTAAATTTATATTGAGGTCCATGAAAATCGAATATAATTAAATTCACTTTGATTTCAACATTAAGTTGAATGTATATAAACAATTTCACTGACACATAGCTTTTTTACTGTTTAGTTTACAACATTGGTCTGTATTTTTACTAATATAAATGAATGATCACAATTTCCTGTTGTTTGTTTGCTATAATCCTTTGTGAGTTGCTCAGGTATTTCTTATTACTTTCTTCTTCTCAAAACTACTTTTTTGTTCAAATCCCTAATTTGTGAGTTTGCTCAATGTATTATCATTTTCTTACAAATTATTTCCCAGACTTTCCCAGAAGTTAATTGCAAAACTATTAATTATATACCAATATATAAAGAATATTATAGCAAGTTATTGCTAAACTGCAGGGCAGTATTACTTTTATTTTGAATTGAGTTCAATTAATTAAAATTCTGTATAATGCAATGTATATATAATCCATGAAATGAAAAAAATAAATTCATAAATTTATTTACAGCACAAGTTTTAATAATTAATATTGTATGTAACAGCTTTAATTTTCGATGAAATTAGATTTCACTTCAAACCAGTGTTTCCATGCAGAAATAAATTAGATTCTAATCTCGAGGAAGTATAGGCCTACTATATTATTTGGAATAATGTGCCATATTTTTTTTTTAAATAACTAACTATACAGGGTGAGGTATGTCAAAAAGAATGCCACTTTGATCTGGAAGTCGCATGTGAGGAATCCGAAAATGTCATTTATAATGACCTTGAACGGCGTCTTGAAGGTCATTGGTGCTCAATCTTTTAAACCGCTGCTCGGAATGCACATGTTACAATTTGAAAGTTGTAGAACATGTCCCAAATAGTATGCAAATGTGTTTTTATTCGTGAAATATGAATAGGCATATTGATGCAATTGTTGTAAAACATGTAATCAAAATCTGTAAAACCAGGATACTGCATGCAATTTATGTTTATTTGAAATTACCAAGTAACACACATGTGCAGCATCTGCAGTTCACTCACATTCCAGAATACAAATAAGCACTTGCAATTCATTCATATGCCATGCACTACTTTTGAGACTGAAATCTATTGTATGTTTTATAACAATTACATCAATACTCATATTTCATACAAAAAAACATGTTTTCGTACTATTTGGGACCTGTCAACAACTTTCAAATTGGATCGTGTGCATTCCGAGCAGTTGTTTTAAAGATCAAGAACCGATGACCTTCAAGACGGCGTTCAAGGTCATTCTAAATGACAGTTTCGGATTCCTCAAACGTGACTTCCAGATCAAAATGGCATCCTTTTTGACATAATTTCGCATGGTAATCCTTAGTTGCCTCACCCTGCAGGTATATATAAACACCTACTAGTAATAATAAGTATTGTGATTAAAAATGTAATGAAGTATGCACGTATCAAAAAATTGATGAAATATAACATGAAAAATTTCACAGACTGTTTTACAAATACGTAGACCTAAAACATATTCCTTTAGGATTTGTTTGCACTTCAGGGATGTTGGTCCCACTGTATATACATATATTTTTTAATTCCATTAGACCACCGCAAAGTTTCTACCATGGCACATAACACTGTCAAAAACAAATACAACTGCAATTGGTTCAAGATGTTACTTTATAAAAGACAAAAAAAAAACAAATTTAATTTACTCGCATGCAACATACATTTAAAATTTCATTTGCGTTAACTCATTTTTTATATAGGAACCTTTAAGCTATGGACGTACAAGAAGCACACTTCTTCAATTTCCTACTAAAAAAACTTCCATGGCAAGAATTACTTGAATCCGTTGGGGGAACATGTGAAAATTTCAATTTGTTCTTCACTTTTCTTTTTGCTGAACTGCAATTGCGAAAGAAAGCAGCTCGCATATGTGAGATTTTTTTAAACAGCAGCTGGCATTCAATTTGTTAGTTTGTAATAAAATCTGATGTACGGTACAAGAAACATTTTCACAGGCATACATCAAGGCAATTCTACTATAAAATTACTAGAGCGAAAATTCGTTATAGGGGTTATATAGATCAAGGAGTATAGATCAACGATTTAGAAAATCGATAAGATCCTGAATATATATATGTAATGTAACAACAAAGTTAATGATTTGCAAATCTCGAAGAATTAGTTTATCCTGTAGTTGCTAATGCACATAATATAACCCAGATTATCATTGTCAGGAATGTAATAATAAAAATTTGCCATTGGAATTCTTTAATTCAAATTTCCATGCATGTAACTACACTATCAACACAATTAAATTTGTGAATTTCTACGATTTCAAATATATCAACCCAATAATTTTGCCAGTTATTAATTGATATACGTCTACATTCATGAATTTCATGTGCAGAAAAATTTAACAGCTTTTATCTTGATTCCTTTGGTTCATTATTATTATATATTTAACAATTTGTCAAGGCAATTGTTCAAGGAACACCGGTTTCTTAAAACACGATTTGCACGAAACAAATTTTTGGGATGAACATCACGTATTGCAATAGCAAAACAAATCATTAATATTTTATAGGCATGTAAATGTACAAGTTTTCTAAATTTGGCAATTTGCCAGAATCAACGAACTAATATTTTCCAGTGCCTGCAAAATGCTAAAAGACATTTGTAATTGTCAGCAAAATAGACTATAACACCATTATCCAAGCAAACATTTTATGAGCAACTGGACTGAATTCTATAAACATATTGAAAAGTTTACTATTTTATTTATAACCTGTACAATGCACTCACAGCTGGAAACCACTATTAACAGGTACTAGTTGTGGCAAGTCGACTTTCAAAAGGCGAATAACTGAAATATTTACATTTTGAGGAACATGAAACTTCCTCCAGCTGCAGACTGAATGCAGCAGACATTTCTTCTTTTCGTTTCACTTAAACAAACTCTAAAATTCTTCACCATGCATTGCACTATAAAGTGGACAAATTGTCCCACATGTTACATTTATAATATTTGCATTAGTCTATCAAACCACTATAAATCTGGAAACCATGGGCTATATTTGTGTTCCATATAATGATGCTATTATAACAGGAATATAATTAACTCTCAGAATAAACTATATCAAGTCGAAAAGTGTTCCAATATTAAATAAAACGAAAACTTGTATTACAAAAATCCTCCAACCTAATTGTTCGAAAACGTAAATTTCAAAACAGGTACAGTAATTAATATAATATTAGGGAAATATTAAATAGGGTAATCCAATTGGAAAGTTCAGTTTTTAATAACTTAATTTATTCTCAACTATATGAGGATAAATTGTTCTGAACATGACAACCATAATAAATTATTGTATGCATACAAGCGGAACACTTTCATCTGTTCCAATTTTGTTTGAAATCAGGTTATAATAATTACATTGCAGTCATTAGTTCCAATTTTGGCATAATAATTAATTAAATCATAACGTTGTGACAAATATTATTAATTGAAGTGAATAACATTGTTTAAAATACTACTAATAAAATTATAAAATTCCACTATTTTATTATTAAAACAATAAGAAGTAGCATTTGCTTTGTACTTGAATGAAAATAGAGACTGCAAACCCCACACAGCAGGAGAATCGCGAAACGGCGTTTCTGCTTTCTGCCAACAGGGGGCGTTCTTTCCACAGTCAGTTTGTTGACGTACACACGGGGCATTCTGCACCACTATACATGAATAAAACATATATTGACGAGTTTATTGACATTAAAAAATCATATAATGAGCAATTAACGAGTGGCCTGGAGATGTTGGCATGTTGTGGCTGCAAACAAGAGCCCAGAGGCCGATTGACCTCAAACTTATGGCAATATTATGTGTGTTGGGGGGAGGAAGGTGGAGGGAGGGAGGCCCGAAATGGGCTATGAAAATCTTTAATATATCTGGCCACTTTTACAATTGTAAAATGTGGCAGTGAAGCTGTTGGCGGTGTTGGCAGACGACCGCAAGTGCAAAGGGGTTTCCCCTATAAACATAAAATGAAAATATATCCAGGTCGTCATGGGCGGTCCTCAATGGCCCATAAAGCGTGCCATGCAGCAACTAGTTTAAGGTCGTTGCCAAAAATACACGCATCGTAACCAGCCCAGTAAACGGCCAATAATTATTTGCGATTCAACATTTCCGCATGATATGGCGAGAGAGAGCATTTCGCATTTACGACGCATTTAAAATGCCATATTCCTTTGTAAAAATAGCCCTAAACAAAAGTATGGCCAAATGGAAATAATGAGCCTCGTTTATGTGTGTGTATATGTTACAGGCAAAGTGAGAAATCAGGCAAAGTGAGAAATCAGGCAATGTGCAAAATTTTTACGTAAAATCGCCGATTAAGATTAAACTAACCATTTTACGACAAAACCACCGTGAACATAAATTGACCGCCATGTCTAAATACGTTCATTAAACTAGGTTTCGTTAGTTTTGGATGGTTAGGTTAGGTTTGTTAACTGCACTTACCGTAACTACAAGTTCAGTTAACAATAAACGTAACCTAACATTTCAAAAATGACGAAAGCTAGTTTAATGAACGTATTCAGACATTGCGGTCAATTTATGTTGACGGTGTTTTTGTCGTAAAACGGTTAGTTTAATCTTAATCGGCGATTTTACATAATAATTTTGCACATTGCCTGATTTCTCACTTTGCCTGTAACATATATACATTGCACAACCACGCTACTTTCATGACATTATTCAATAATTCTCTTGTAATTCACGTACAAACTTTTTTCACGAACCGGCCAATCGTTATAAAAAGGAAAGTGTAGTTCACGGTTTGCACGATAGATGGTGCCACGTGGCATGAATGGCGAAAGCAGTCGCCCTAAAAAGCAAGCAGCGTAGAAAACTAGTTTAAAACATTTTTTCTTTCGAAAGCAAGTGTTAAAGGATGAGAAAGTTTAGCTACAACGAATTACAAGGTGTTAATTCACAGATGATACCACTGCAATATTTTTTTCATTCGCAAACATATATTGCATTAAGGCTTAAGTGCTAAATAATGGAAAAGGCTTATCCTTTCATTATTTTATATTCTCTTCAAAATTTAAGAGGAATCGTTATAAATATTAACGAACAAAATTACCTATTATATAAACTTATTAGCGAATACGCGATTATACATTACGATGTCATTATTTACGAAATAGGCCTGCTTTGTTAAAACTTCAAAATATAGGCTTAAATCGAGCACAACATTTCTTTTTACCTTCAAAAACGATTATTTTAGCTAATATATGATTTGTGGTATCTAGCTGCATTTGCATATGTTCAGAAATGCCATGCAGCTTATTCAACATACCATTATTAATTCATAGGCCTATAGAAAAAACAAAAGTATTTCAATGCGCTAATTATAAAATAGGGCCTATATAATTTTAGGAAACATTAAATGTACGTAACAAAACAATTTTATACTTTGCATAAAAATTCTAAAACATGTTTCCATATCTTATTATATATTTATTACAATTTCATCTATAACGATGATTCTATTGGCCCATTTTTTTAATTGTAACAAAACAATAGCTAGCCATATAGGCCTACAGCCCATATTCGTACAAAAACTAGCCTTGGTATATCCTTTCCAATTTTTCAATTACCTAAACTAAGAAATTATAACATTTAACCATAATGTTGAAATTATTTTTATGAAGAAAATTGCTTATAATTTTAGACAAAAACTATATATATAGTATAGGTATACAGTTGGTTTCCTGGCGCAAAAAAAGGTGTGGCTACGACCATTTCCCCCTACATATGGGAATAGTTATAATTGACATACAATAGAACTTATTCCCACAGGGAATAAATGGTGTCACGAGGAAATTAATTTAACTGGATCCGTAAAAGGCAAAAAGTGCAATCAGAAAGTTGCGTTTTTTATAAAGTAGGCCTATAGAGTTATGTAAGTCAAACATTTCGAGAATGCATGCGCATGCACTAACCTTGATCTAAATTTGGAAAACTATGTTGCAGGGAAGCCATTGCCATATAATAATAATATTAAAACCTATTTAGCAAAATTAAGCCGGAAAATACAGAACAACATTTGCTTCGTTGATAAATTATGTTAGAAATAATTCATTGATTGGAATTCTTGAGTGCTCAATAAAAAAAAACCAGATTTTCTCCTATACACGCTTAACAAAAAATGCCATTCAATTTGCACCTCATTATATATAACAAGTAAAATACCTCGGATCAATGCTGCATGAATAAAAACAGCACAGCATGCATGCTCGCTATGGAAACATTTCTTTTGGTTTATTCGTATAATCTATCATGCAATGGCAATAATTAAAGAATAAGGTTGACATATTGCAGAAATAAAATTACAGAATATATGATAATATTATATTTGTTATACTTTGAAATTTTGAAATAAAAGCAATTCACTTATATTAAATTCATACACAAAGTTATATCAAATAATACATATTTTTAATGCAATAATTTATTTTTCATTTATTGAAGACATCTGCATACTCCAAGCAAACATATTTTTATAAGAATTGAACAAAAACCTTTGAATTCTATATATGTACTATTAAAGAGGGTGACATCTGGCGGCAACAACGTGAACCAAAATGAAAGTTTCTATTATAGAGGTTTGTAATACAGATCATCAATTTATGAAAATATTTCAAATAATATATACCATGAAGAAATGAATATATATATAGGGTACTATTGAATACGAATTAATTCAATTACAATTTTGCCATGAAATGTTCAGATATTATATAGAAAAACGTATTTTAGGAATTCAAGTATGGTGCATATTCTAATTTTATTATATTATACAAATTAAACATTATTTTCTTTTGGAAACTGCATGAATCACAAATATGAAAATATATGTCCATTTGCGGATTCGATTTAAGCCAAGATTTACGTCCATTTTTAAGCTGTATTATTTGGATTCAGACTGCGTATGCAGCAAACAGCAAATATGGCAAGCCAATCCATCACGAAAATGTGACGTGCAGCGCCATGCAGCGGATCTTGCAGCGCTATATAGAAGCTGTGATGCGAATCGCAATGAGTGAAAGGAATTATTCATGCAGCGAGCAACAATAAAAAATTCTTGTCGTTTTATTTCAGCCAACAATGTATATTGCACTCATCTTTCATATGAGGAAATTCTCTCGCTTCACGCAAGAAGGAAAGTTAAATTTTGCCGCCAAGTGACAGCGAATCTCACGTCTGTCTTAATGAGATAAAAAACCACTCAAGTGTGCAATTCAAGCTTGCACAAAATAAAATTTGCAGGATCTAACAAACACATTGCAACAAAACTTAGTATAATATATATATATATAGGCTACATGTCAAATTGGATCATGAGGGGCTCCATTTATTATATGAAGGAAAAAATAGTTCAAATTTCCGGCATCAGAACAAAATATGGCACTGTTATGCAAGAATTCTCTGGCTCTAAATCTACACTTATTAAAGAATATCATATTTGAAAAGAATGAGATAATATATTGGATACTGCAGTTACAACTGCGCCAGATTTTACCAGTATTTTACCCTAGTGGCGAAAATTAGAACTTTATAATTTCCTTCATCGATCATAAATTCTATAATTTTTCTGAGTTGGCAATTCAATTGGACTACTGCAATTTCTGTTTAGTGAAGTAAGCTATGTTATATATGATTATTATAATTTTTCAAGTGTGGTGCACGTTTACAATTGTGAGTTCAATATATAGTAAATTATAAACAAGTGCAAAACATGATATGTGGGATTACAATCAATTGTTTCAAAATGATTTATGGAACTTTGTACACATGTGTGCATTCATTGTTTGCTAAAAAATAAACAATAATATTTCAGCTTTAGAGGTTATTGGTTGCAATTTAGGACATGGTTGCATGCGTTGCTATATTCTTGCGTCCATTATATCGATTGAAGAGGTTAATGAGAAAAACAATCTGATTAATAGCAATCGATGAACATCGATTCAAACTCAATCGATTTTCTCATATTTTACCCTGCTACCAACTCGAATAATTGTGATTTTTTTTTACTGCAGCAGATGAAACAATTAATTTAATCACATTTAACTTGGGTAATTTGATAATAAAGGACATTTGAAATAATATATCTTCCTTATTCACAATAATTACTCAAAAGAAACCGTCAAATAAATCTAAATGTGTAAAAAATTACTGTACATTCATCTTCAATCGTATTAATGCCGGCATTGTTGTTAAACATTAATTAAGTGTCCAAATATTTTTAAAAACATGCTCAGAAAGGAACAAAATCCGAAAACATGTTAGAATTTTTGAGGTACATGATTGAGGTATTTATATATACTCAAAAACAAATTTTTAAAATCAGAAACAACATTTTTGAACGGGCATAATATGTGTTGGTTGCTTTGAAAGAGTAATTACATCATTTTGGAATTAATTTTGCATTAACTGCAACAATTTATGTGCAAGTTACACTTGAAAACAATTTTACCTGAGCATCATTGGATGGAGGCGTTCCTTTAAACGTTCAGCCAATCACTGAGTTGTATCTTTTAGCTCCGCCCCAAGCTTTCCCCTCTCAACAATACAATTCAAGATGGCTGCGTTCAAAAGGGATTGGTCGTATCGTAAAGTTGTTGCCACGCCTTATCCTCAGAGGCCCAGGGTCACTTTTACACAATGTAAACAGTTCAGTATTTCTGGTAAAATTATTCAGTTAATCGCATTATTATTTAATTGCAAATTATACAATTGTTTTTCGAATAAATTGGGATTTGGATTAATAGCCCTAATTAGATTTACATTGGAATGAGTATACCTAAATAATATATGGCCCTTAATTCATGATCTCAGTTCATTAAATACATAATAACCTAATATAAATAAAAATATAAATATATAGGGCCTACTGCATGGCATGATCGAATTCCAAATAATTATTATATACAAATGGAATGCAGTTTTATTTGTCAACTTCAAAAATAGAAAATGGTGGAAAATTTGTAAATGGCAGTCTTATATACCATAAGCTATTCTTAAATGTTATATACAAGTCAATGAACAAAACTTAGTTAAAAATCAAATAAACAGCTATAAGTATGCATAACATTTTATGTTTTAGCAATGCAAAAACATTTGAATTATTCAAAGAAATATCAACATCAATGTGCAACATGCATGCATGTACAACTATACCGTTGTTGACATCCATGCATGTGTCAGAATACCGGTTTATACCAATTGCAATTTATTATTTTTCATGTTCAACTATAATCTTTGCATGTTATTGGCAGTTTTGTGAGAATTTATGTATATACAAGCCGGCTGCATGACAAAATTTTTACAATGTTTAAAAGTAGTCATGTTTACGCGATTTTGTTTGAAACAAATAGCCAGCCGATTAAATTTTTATAGGAACAATAAAATGTATATATCCTTGTAAACATATACCATTGTCATAAAAGTCTAAATAAAAAATCATCAACAAAATTTTATACCGTGAAAATTGTCAACGCTGAGAGTTGATCGCGGAAAAGCAAGAAAATCATTATAAAAATTCTGAAATTGCAAGAAATTGCATATCAAGAAAAATTTAAATTCTTCAAGATATCACTTTCAAGGTCAAGCACCATTTTTACAAGGCATTTTCAAAAATGTCCCAACAGGTGCTTTTTTGTGGTTAATTGGCTTAAAATTACCTTTACTAATTTTATTCAAACAATTAAATGTTATGTTATAGGCTACATTTGATACAGAAGGATCTTTTATCACTTGTAGGCCTCAAAACTTCACATATATTTATGTCATGCAGCTATATAGAATATTTTAGTAACCCATTTAATTTATTATATTTTGTAAAAGGTAAAATTTATTGCACTGAATGTATTTCCATATTGCTATATAGCTACACGTATAAATAACTTACATGAAATTTCGATGCGAAATGCAGAAAGTAAAAGCACTATAGATATAGGCCTAATAAGACCAATAAGGTAACATATATAATTATAGCTGCATGCAGTAATAAATTAAATTGAATAAGAATATGACATGCATATATAGGCACAAACAAGCAGTTGAAAACAATAAGATTATGAAACAGTGAATATTTAAAATTGCATATATATATACTCACGAGTATATATTTTTTAGGGCCTATATCCCAATTTTTTAAGCTTAGTCATTAACAATTAAGGACCTGACATTTTAAATAAATATTCAACTGATACAGGTATGCATGTTTTGAATAACTGCATTATCTTAATTGTTGCATGTATAAATAATGATAATTTAAATTAAAAAAAGAATTTCAATTGCAAATATTTTTTCGGATGCATGTATAATTATATCAAGTGGACCTAATTAATGAAGCGTATATCTTTCAGAAAGGAATTTGTATCTGTAATAAGAGTCAATCGATTAACAGTTAGTGAAATCAGCACAGTTCCCCTGAATGCAGGCTGCTGTGCAAACGTCATTTTATCAACAATAAAAGTGCATGCATGGAACCCGTTTGAAAATCGCTTGAATTTATCTGCGTGCATTTAAGGCAAATACAAGTGTTCAACATGCCACCTTAACATCGAAACTGTTCCATGCATGAGAAGAAATAAATATATCTGTTGCAGCGTTTTATATGGCTATATACCAAACGAAAAAAGGCTTATTGCTTCAACGCTCCACTTCAAGCCTATTTACACCAACCAGGCTTATCGGAAAACGTTATCACATGTTGTTTTCACAAATGATTATTTGCACGAAAAATTACAACCATTATTTTCAGAATACCAATTATTTTAATATCTCTATATTTTAAACACATATAGGCCCTACTAAATTCTATACATACAACAGCATTTTATTTTATAAATAACATATGCAGCTAGGGTGAATAGTCCTATATATATTTACAGCTATATAATGTTATGCTGTAAATATTAAATAATAAATATATTATATACGGATATAAAATAGGGTTGTGTTATTACATTATTATTAAATATATATGTTACAGTGAGTTTGGCCATAACAGTGAGTTTGGCTTTTTAACCGGGAAAAACCGTTTTTCACCGTTAAATACCCGTTTTTTCGCAAAACATCCGTGAACATAAAAGAACCACAGCGTGTCAAAACGTATTATAAACTAGTTTTGATTACGTTAGGTTACTTAGTTTTGTTTCGGTAAATTAAAATGTCGTAACTCCCATAACTAGTTGCGTTATAAGTTACCGAAACAAAACGGTTTAACCTAGCATAACCAAAACTAGTTTAAAATACGTTTTGACACTCTCCGGTTCTTTTATGTTCACGGATGTTTTGCGAAAAAACGGTTATCTAACTGTGAAAACCGGTTTTCCCCGGTTAAAAAGCCAAACTCACTGTTATGGCCAAACTCACTGTAACATATACAGGGCCAACGCATATATGCAACAATGTAACAGGTCTTTGAAAATGAAAAAATACGGTTATCACTGAATATATAGCTGCATGTGCTCATCGTTATTTTTAGTAACAAATATACTGATGTTAAAAATATATATCCATGGTTTCATATTCGAGTTACATTATACTTTTTATAATATGAAAAAATATCTCTATATATGCATGTACATTGCACGAAATAATGGTCTTCTATAGTTCTGTCTGCTACAAAATGTTGCCTAACCGTATTTTATTTATATTATAATATATATATATATTCACAGAAAACATTTCTTTCCTTAATGATTTGTATAAAGTAATAACCAACGAAATAGACCTAAATTAAGCTATATAACAAAATGGAGACTGGCAAAATCGATATTCAAGTAGTATATAGGCCTACACACACATTTATAGAAAATATTGTTGTAATATATAGAGGAATATCAAGCTCTCTCTGCTGAATACAACTCATTTTAAATATTTCGCTATTTTAAATTGATATGAACGGGTCTTGCAAGTTTGAAATATACATTCTGAAATTGAGAACATGTATGATATATGAAATTTCGTCTGCCTGCAGGCAATTAATCAAAATGGCCAGATGAAAACCACTCCCGAATCTCTCGCCCTATAGCTATTGCAATCTTGTATATATGGTGGAAAAGTTATTTCTCAACAGAATTACTTCCTCTTGGTGGCCGACACTAAAAGGGACCGGCTGACTAAATATATTACACCCAATTCTTCATTTATATTGCGAACAGGCAATAATATTATATGCTGGGCACATTCGGATTAAAACTCAACATTTGCGCATCATGCATTCTGTTGCACTCGTGTATAATATTACAAACATATATTTCTCGATAGTAATAATATAATAATATAGATACAATCAATTATCATCATGAAGCTAATAACACTAAATTCATAATTTTATGGACTGCAATAAATTTTATTGGAAATTGCTATATTTGCTTTTCCATGCATGTACCAATTAGAAATAATTTGGATGTGGAGCAGTGAAGCCATGTATTAGATTGTGATTTCACATTGTAATTATCACAGAATTAAAAAAGTCAACTTAATTCGCAACATAAATGTTTTTTTTAATATACACATGCTGTTAGTTAACAGTTTTAGGAGTCTGAAAGATCCCAATTTTGTAACAGAAAAATTTCATACATCCATGCAGGATGGATATTTCCCAAGCAATTTTATAATCGGCAATAACTTCAATCAATGGTTTGAATTCAAATGTTTGATATATACGACTTTAAAATCCACATGACCAGTATTGATTTTATTTTGAAGGTAATTTACACGTGTCTGTTTTTATAAATTCCTGTGACTAATTTTACAGACTTTGAAGACACGCTATACTTATTCCCTGCATGTATACGTGATAAAAGCATGCAGGCACATCCAGAAAAGGTTTTCATATGTATTATCATGAAAACTGTATATATGTACTGTAACATGTACTGCATTTGTTTGAAAAATACAAACATGAATTCCGAAAAAATAATCCAGTTCCAATTGAACAAAAATGCTGCTGCAAGGATGTGTTGGGACTGTTTTTTGACTGTACTTGACTTGCTTCACTGCTTTTATTTTCACATAAAATAAATATATTTGGTTACGTTTGGTTTAAGTTCTTCTAAATATAAATATTTTTCTGCATGCTCTATCCCGTGAAAATGCCAAATAATTTCACTGAATTATTGCTTTTCTTCTGTGCACATTGCCATATTGGTTTTTTAATTTCATAAATGCTGCTGTATATACTACTATATGGAATAAACTGTTATTTTCAGATTTTTTGAAGCTGCAATTTCCGCAGTAGGAATTTCTGCAAAGTGTTTCAAGATATACAAAGGAAATTTCTGCAGGGGAAGAGTAATTTAACTGGAATCTTGCCATGCAGTTTGTATACGTATTACACCATCAACACCTTCAACGTAAGTGCCACTATATTTATACACAGATCGATAGCAGATCGATAATCTAAATAAATACACTAGCTGGCTGTGGCAGCATGGAATCATGCAATAATCTGTGGAAGATAAATAGAGAAATAAATATTCGATCTCGTGCAGTATAAGCTATATAGCTGAAATGGAATCCGTTTCTGTAAATCAAATTTTACGCTCTGGATCTTCTTTCAGTTACATAAACGGCACAAGCCCCCAAAAAGAAACATGAATGTGCGAGGCAAAAAGGAGATTTATTTTCGCCGCGAGTGGATGGAGCAATTCAGTGAATGCAAAGAAGGGACTCTTTTTCGACACAAGTCATGCCCATTGGTTCCTTCAGCTCATTAACACCCTGAAAACTCCATGCAGTGCAGTCTCTTGGCGGACAATTGCCATCTCAGGTATACATACACAATCCCATCTCAAAACCTGCTTTTCAGCACAGTTGGTATTCATTCCGTTTGTGTGCAATAATCGTGTGAACAGGCAACCTTCCAGAAAACCCGAATAAATTGACCGAGTGAGCAGCTGCCTTCGAGGTAAAAAGAAAGTTAAATCTAGAAGCACAGCCTAAACCATTTGGTAAAGAAAGAAGCCAACCTAGTGCCACCTGGTGACATCAATTCGTACCTGTTATCGATCCAAATGAACACAAAAGCGCAATTGCAAGCTATATCCAGTACATATCCTTGCATCTTGTAAAGTTAAACACAAGTTATTACAAATCGTTGCATTCAATCTTCTACCAAAATCATATATATGATCAGCAGTTGTTAAAATATCTTGGGTCATGTGACTTTACCATAATCACAAAATTCTAAAAGAGCATGACTTTCACTGAAAATTTAGAACTTTGCATTCTTCAGACAGCTAAGTTCCTAAATGTGTTAAGTTGTGCCATATACAAAAATTTAAGTAAGACTGTTTTTGTTATTATATAGAAAAAAATATATGTCCTTAGCCTCTTCCATGTTCCAGACAAAAACTCACTTTTGTACGAGAATAGAATACTTTTTCTGGCGTGTGAGGGGGTGGGTGGCTAGTTTATACTATCTGAATGGTCCCTATAGCTTCAGGGATTTCTTTAATGTCCATATGGAGGCTTTCCAGGGACCATTCCCTTGTTCGTTTTTTGCTTACACTTTAGTTGAAACTTTTATGATGATGACCGTTGTTTATAGTGAGGTATTGATACCAATAGTGCCGCCCATGGGCGTCAATTTTTCGGCTAAAACAAGGGTGATGTCATAAATGCTCCAGCCCCTAAAAGACAACACATGGGAAAGTTTAGTTTAAATTGTTCAAACCATACAATGTCGGCTGGAATACGATATTCTATCGGCATTTTCAAACACTTTTTGCTGCAATGTTGTGCAATGTTTTCGACTTTCTTATTTTAGTATACTGTATATACAGTGCAATTATCAAATTATTAGGTTCAACCATGCAGGATCACTCATTCCACCAAATAGTTGTCTCTGATGGAAAACCTGGATTCCATGCACCGTATAAACTGGTGTTTTTGAACTCATGGTACAAACTTATATAGGACATGTACAGAGGAGTTCGCGTAGATGAAATATTTCCAGATGAACCCATATCCGGAGATGTCAGGTTTGTGTATGAACAGTTGAAGTGATAGATTCTGCCTCTTGCATGTGAGACACTAACCTGCGTGTTGCTGGGAAGCCTAACCTTAGCCGGAATTTGATAATATCTGCTTCAGTGTTTTTTCTGGCCTTTCACACATAGCCCTTGTACATTGTTACCTTGCAAAGCATGATTTTATACCCTAAGTTCGGGAGTTGAGTGTGGGGTTGATGGGTAATTAAGACCTATATAGGTTCTGTAAACTTCAACTGTCTATAGCACACAAACCTGACATTTCCGGGTATGGTTTCATATGGAAACATTTCATCTATACACGGACCCTTCTACATGTCCTTGTACCACGAGTTCAAAAACACCCTGTACAGATGTTACAGGGAAAGTGAGAAATCAGGGAATTTGAGAAATGTTTCCGTAAAAACGCCGACTACGATAAAACTAGCCGTTTTTCCACAAAAACACCGTCAACATAAACTGTTTGGAAGGTTGAAATACATATTATAAACTACTTTTCGTTAGCTAAAGATAATTAGGTTAAGTCTGTTAACTAAAAAACATAACATAACCTAACCTAACTTAATCTAAACTAACCTAAAAAATCCCAGCGTAACTAAAACTGGTTTGACTTACGTATTTGCACCCTCCGGTCAATTTATATTGACGGTGTTTTTGTGGAAAAACGACTAGTTTTATCGTAATCGGCGTTTTTACGGGAAAATTTCTCAAATATCCTGATTTCTCACTTTCCCTGTAACATAGATACCTATAACTGAAAAATGTAAATTTAATTCAGGAGTGATTAAGTTGGACAGAAGATATGGAATTGGCTTCATATAGTTTATATATTTGTCAAATTGATGCTGCTCTACAGCAATAAAATGGAAACTGTAATCTTTCTGAACGGTTATGCCAGGTAAAAACCCAAGTTATGAAGGTCATTATTAAGGTCACATATGATGCATTTTCATGGGTTGCTTGTACATTGCTTCATACTTTGTCAAAATACTAAATTGCTATATAAAAAATATTGATTACACTCGTCACAATGAGATATAATGTAACTGTGAGTGCAGCTAAAATCAACACGATATGTCCTGTATACAAATAAATTTCATTTCATTTTTACAAATCTATATATTAATTGTAACGCATTTCATACAGAAGCAATATGATTAAATTAATATCATTTTACCATAGCAATGAATATATACAATTTTGGCAAATATGAAACTTTTTTGTTTACTATAGCTATATATTTCAGTATTTGCTATAAGTTTGGCAGCACGGATTTATAATTCAATCAGCATATATGTTTCAATCTAAGCTCAGGATCATGGCAATTATGTGTATATATAGAGACAATTGCTGCAATTTAGACCACATTGCATGATTTTAATATTGCTGCAACTTGTTAATTTCAGGAAAACCAGCACGTGGGACGTGTACAACCAAAATGCAACACGTGCACGAGAGAACCTACGTCTGTATTCATATGGCAACATCAAATTTGGATGGTTACACACATTTGCATCCATTCGGTTGAGATTTCCGGATTAAATGAGCTCTGGAATTAGTTTGACAATCACGATGAACCTGCTGGAGCGCGACCCAAACAGTGTATATAGCTCATAAAAGGACACACCCCAGTATATGGGATACATATAGACATGTATAGTAAGTATAGACTATACTGCATGTACGTTGCACTGTACATACAGATGGACAAACTTTTACTACAGTGTATATTGCCCAGGAAGATGTACTAGTGGGAAAACTGGCAAGTGAATGCACAATGCAATATCAAATCCCACATTTGCATCGTCAAAATTGCTCCCACCTCCTCCACCCCCAAATAAATACATACAGTTGCTCTTATTCGCATTCAGCATGCAGCTTGGTGGTATTTATATGCCGAGAAATAACATGTCGAGAAACATGCCCTACTAATTCCACAAATCGTAAAACTGCATCCCATAAAAGTAAGGAGGAAAAATAGTATGTTTGCTCCCCCAAGCTCGCTAAGTTTTCAAATAATATGTCTGCGCACGCATGCAGTAGTATATATAAATTCCGACATGAGAATAAATAACTGAATGACGTCGTCAAAAACACCGCATATATAAACAGCGCCACCATTTTCCCACGCCATCTACGAGAAAAATGAGGTTTTTGCCTCAAAACAAAATCATTACTGTATACGGTAATGCACATTGCCCTCATTAGATCGTCTCGAATTTAAACGCCACAATTATAATTAATTGGACCACCTATATTTATTGAGCAGTATGATATACATTTTAATTTATAATAATTCATTAAGTGTAACCATTTCCAATTATCGAGATAATAATTATCAGAATTTTTAATGGAGAATTAACTCGTCCGAGCTTTCGATATCGGTTGAATGAAAGGTAAGTTGGCTGTAATTAAAGGTGAACTGACAGGGCGGTAAAAGTGAACTGTGACCCACCTTGCTATTCGGTTAAAACGGAGACTTGCCATTTTTGGACAGCCACGATTCGCCAAAAAGGGAGACAACAGTTAATTGGCCACGCCCTGTCAGTTCACCTTTAAAAGATACTATAGTTGTATATGGTTGACAAAATTAACCTACTATAATATTGGAATATATGTAAAACGACGAGCTATCATTCATTGTACCAAATGCCAAATAGAAGTGGAAAAATGTACCTGGAAAACGCATTATCAAACGTATAGCTTTCCTGCATTGCATGCATGTGCATGCATGTAATCTTGCTTCTCTGCACAGCGTGCATACAGGGAAATTTATTTCAACAGAAAATGCTGCTTTGTTTATTACATACCATTTTATGATGCTCTAGCCTACTGTACAAATTTTCAATTTTAAATACGCAGTTGTACAACATTTATCGGAGGGTAGCTGTCTAGGTCGAGAGTATTTTGCGTTCGTGTACATTATGCTCGTTAAATCGGCACCATCGCCACCGTTAAAAGCCAGAAAACACAATTAATATAATAGTTTAAAATACGCTCTTTTATTTGAGTTTTTGTTTGTCTGTGTGTGTTTTATAGAGACTTCGCAAAAAATTCGCAAATATTGACAATTTTTTGCTATTTCAGCTGCAGTAGGAACCCTTTATGAAATTTCTAGACAAGATTACCTAAACGTTTAGATATATGAATTTTCTAAATGTTATCCTGCACAGCACTGCGTGGCCGGATTTTTGATATCTCTTATAGTTTTTGAACTAATATGTCCAATTTATTGGTACTCATTGTGCTTTCTGAATTTTAACAGTGCCCATTTAACGAATACCACCATGTTCACGAACGCAAAATACACTCGACCTAGACAGCTACCCTCCGATAAAATTGTGATGCCACTTTAATATAATGAAAATGGAAAATTGGAATCCAAAAGTACCTTCATTGTGGCATCACTGAATGCTAATATTTGGATTTAAAGGTTAACTGACAGGGTAAAATTTTTAAAACCAAATGATTCGAAAAAACTTCCATGCAGCAGTCAACTAAATTACAGATTTATCATATTTTTCCCAATTTTGTTCGTCGATTCGTTATTTTTATATAAATTAGTAAAGTTTCGTGAAATCGGGAC
>JAQIWR010000277.1:0-24039 GCA_034695945.1 Glomeris hexasticha
TAAATCCACCCTTCCCATTTGTACAACCCCCTCTAACTCATCAATCTTGTTCTCTAAGCTTCGCGCATTAGTGTATAAACAATTTAAAGAATGTGTAAGGACTGAATTGCCTGCTTTGTACTCCCTGTTACCCTTGCTTGCATGCAACTTATGTCTACATTTACTGCCAGCCTCTTCAGACCCGCGCCCCTGGCCAGCATCTACTCTAAAAAATGTTGCACAAACTCGGCAACCTTACCCCCCACTTTCCTACTAGCTTTTCTGCTGAAGTGCACCCCATCATCGCTCCAACTACCCATGCGATGGATGGAGGCCCTCCAGTCAAGCATACGAACCCCAACCTTACCCAACCTCATAATTAACCTATCGTTAACATATGCAGCCCTTTCCCGAACCACCCACTCTCTATCTAAGGGCTCGGGGACAGCCGCAACTCTGACCTCTACTCCAGACCGCGCTGACTTGGTGGAGACTGCCAAATCCACCAAGTCCTTCAGCACAGTATCTCCTGACACACTTGTTATTCACAATGTGGGAAAGTGGTAACACTCGCCGTTTCATGGATATTTCAAGGGGCCCTGACTTTGTGGACACCCTGTATACAGAACGGGTGCGGAGGTAGGGGCAGCGAGTTATTGGAAGGATTAGGAAGCAAGAGTATGTGCGTTATGTGGATTGGAAGAGGAGACGCTGGAGCACGTCATAAAAAATGTGGAGGGATGTGTGAGGGAAAGAATGGGCAGAATGTGAAGGGGAAGTATTATCAGAAGATGGGCGGGGTAGAAAATGGTTGAGAGAGATGAATAGGCCCGGAAAGACGAAACAAACAAAGTTAAAGTAAGGAAGGACCGGAGGTAATAAGCATGACATGGACACTGCTGAGTGCAGTAGTTAATTTATTTATTCTGTTAGTTTATTTGAAGACGTAGTGTAAGGCAACTGAGTGATGGAAGTTGTACAGATATGTAACTAACTCTACTTCAATGCTGGGAGGCAAGCAATAAAATACGACTATAGTCTATTCCAGCCAAACCTTAGACTAAATAGGCGGAGCAAGGGTGGAGCTGCAGGCAAGAAAATATTAGCTCGATATCGATACATACCGAATTACTCAATGCCATTGGCTGCATTGAGGCGCATGCTCCGCCTGTTTAGTCTAAGGTTTGGCTTGGATAGACTGTACCACTGTCACACATTAATGAAGCGAAATTACATTATTTGCCGTACATCTAGTTTGTATGAACATAACCTAAAGTGAGGTTTGCAGAGGTATGGCTGTATTCTCAGAAAAGGAAAAGGCAATAACAGATTGCGGTGCTAGCTATTAGCTTTACCGGTAATTTATGTTATGCTCACCAAAATTTGCTGATGTGTTTATCTCTAGGAATTTTTCCAGAATTTTGCTTCAGTAATTTGAAGATAATGAGGGGTAGGGGTTGGGGGACCGGGTATAAATTGTCGTGCTTTTATATATCTTTGGGGCATAAGTGTGGTTATTGAATGCAAAAATACCTGTATGCAGCAATTCGATCGGTGCTATATATCTGCAGGAAGTTTTCCGGGTTTGTTGCTTATAATCTGTGGGGGTCTTGATCGAAATCGCCAGTATTTTCAAAATGAAGTTTACATTCACAACAATGTCATTGCTGTGCACGGGGTGGGGCGCGTGGGAACAGGTGATTTTGCCGGGACAATTTCAGATATTTTAAAAACTTATATTTAAAAACTAATATACACGCACAAAATATTCGGAAAAGTATGCTATTTTGAAGCTGTGAAGGTAATGTGCATCAAAGTTTGTTGTAGCTGGAGTATGCCTACAAATCAATCAATATGCATAGATGCTATGAATCAGATCGATCAGAATTCAATCTAACTCCTCTGGATAACTTTACAAAATATTGAGCGTGTTACCAAGCAACATGATTTTAATATGAGTTAAATAGAGGTTTTTGGACTAGGTTCATACAAGAGTTCTTGGTTCATATCAAGTGTGCATGTTTGTTCTGCCCACACATTCAATGATCGGCGGCTTTAGATATGGGAGTTTATTTTACTATGGTTTTGTGTCACTCGGCAACATATCAGCCTGGATATTTCAAAGAAATCTTACTGCATGTGATATCCTGGAAGTAACGGCTATTATTCACTTTAAAATACAAAACTGTTGTAAGATTTAATGTTAAACTTTATTAGCAAAACGTTTTAACATGCAATTTAAACAATTTTTTTGTGTATACATAGGAAAAATTACTTTGTTGCCGCCAGTGCATTGAGCAAGTTTATTCTCCAGATATATGTAGAAGTGTCATTATTGTGAGCTATATTAATCCATATAGGCAAGACAATGTGATCCGCATAAATTAGTGCGACCAGCAGACCATGCACTTTGTCAAAAATATCTCTGGCATATGATTCGCATCAGTAACTTTGCCCAAGAAGAAAAAATATAGTGTTCTGTCACGAGCAATAACTTGGTAAATTCTCATGGAAGATTGTGACATATGCAACATAGCCACTATTAACATAGACATATGTATGTAATATGAGAATTGAACAAGAATGAAAACCAACGATTCAGAACAATGCATGCAGCATAACTTGTTATCTATAGCTTTTGTTGGTCATCAGTTCATGCCGAATGGAGAAGAAAATTGAGTGCTCTCAAGAGTGCTACTGCACATTTTGGAGCACCCAAAAGTGATGTAAATGCTAAAAACTATGTACAGTATAAAAAATATGTAGCTTATAATGTGTATGTGTAATGGATTAGGTTTTTGTGAACTTTGAACACCACCTCCCCTTCCCCCATGCAAGAATGTATTATTTATTACGTTTTAGGTTTTAAGGAATATGGCACCTTTGATGGCACTCATCTGGAAAATTTAATTTACAAATCGGGTAAAAACTCTGGTGTACTATATGGGTATGGTCAAGAGTGTATACTCTTGGTATAGTGTAAAGGAAATGCCAAAGTATATACAGTTCAGTGTACTGAATTAATGTCTTATTTTTGTTTATGGCAACCAATTATTTTAAAAGTCAATGTAACCGGCATGAAAACTATAAAAACTTCACTTTTGTAGAATATTTTAAAAAAATATGGATTGAAATTGTTAGCAATGTCAGCAATATTTCCATTCAAAAATGCGCCAAACAACAAACGCAGTGGTTTATCTACAACCCACCCCTCCGCGAGAAAATGGATTGGTCCGAACCGGCATTCGAAATCCATCCGCCAATCGCGGCCTATCTTGAGGCGAGTTCATTATCGGAAGAGGGGAGTAGGCCATTCGCTGGCGGAGGGTAGAAAGGGTAGCGACTTGTAGTTGTTACGCTCGTTGACTACGAGGAGGAATAATTAAAACTGCTGCTGCCAAGCGTTTAATTGCGTGTTCTCTGTGATCTCAGTTCAGGAGTTTTCGGACGTTTCCTCATTTGTCCAATTTTGAGAAAAGGAATTGACGAAATGATGCGTTCCGCGAAGAAAAAGCGACGTCGCCAATGATGGCTTGCGTGATTTCTCCGGAGTTCATTACGGAACCGTGGAGTTACGGTATACTTTCAGATGGCCGAATATTTTTCGCAAAGTGAGTAAACTCAACCTAACTTTTGACTTTAATGAAATTAGTCGATCACCGATCCTCAGACTGCTTAGACCATTGCTTATTAGACCGAACAAAAGTTTGTAAAAACAGCTTCTTTTATTTGTCGTAATTATAGTGACGAAACTCGTACAACAACTTGGCTTCACCCTGTCAAAAACGTGCCGGTAGGCACAGGCAATCAAACATTACCAGGTAAAGCAAAAAAGTTACGTTCTTTACTTCTTTTACGAGCGAATTTGGGATTTTGCGGGGGTTTCGTCGTTCTTCTCGTTGACAATAGGCGTCGCGCAAACGATGGTGTGGGATGTTGTGACGTCACGCTTATTGAAAATAACGGAATGGCGCGCCATGTGTGCGGGCGTGACGTCACAATCGCGTGTCGTTCCATTTGCGGATCTTCGACCGCAAGGTGGCACCTGCTATTTGCGATTCGGCGGCAAACTATCGTTGCGATGTCTGTAAAATCCAAGGTAAAATAATGCGCACGCAACAGGAAATTAAAGTTTTTTTCGCCGAAGAGGACGGAGGAAATGTAGACGAAGGTGAGGACTGGTGGGCAAATAATTCGGGAAATTGGCGCAACAGCGAAATTGAAGACCGGATTTTGTATTGCGTCTCAAAATTATACTGATGATTTGGTTTTAATTTTCTAGATCTTCCAAAGGGTTGGGAACGTGGAGTCACACCGGCAGGATTTCCTTATTATATCGAGTAAGTGGAACTAGAATACTTAGATTATAATTATTTATATTTACACTATAGTATACACCACTTGATATTTATTTAGAGCTGTGTACTGAACTATTTAATTTCACATCTATAATCACACCATTGATCACACAGCCTAGCTACCGTTGTATGCCGTGTTAAAAATATATTTGTATTTTCCAACGGGTAGAAAAAGTGACACAAGGTCTGGTACTTTTTAACATGGTGTAATTTAAAATTTCAATAATTTAGAAGACATAATTTGACCCGCAGACCTACAAGACCTTCATCTGAAGTCTACCATTTTTCTGTAAATTTTGCACCTTGGTTTCCATGACCATGCATATGCGTATTATTTACCTACTGCTCTTGCTGTCAATAGAATATGCCATTTAGTAGTTGAATTTATTATGCAAGCTTAGCTCGACGACATTTTTCTTGCTTGACTGACTACACGGCATTCACGACTGATCCACAAATGGTTTGTACTTGCAGCACGCCCTACTTGTAGAGTTGTGAGTAGTTTGAGAGCAAGTTCACTTACTTATTTGCACAGGGTGTCTACTGTCACGACATTCCTAAAAATCCTGAAAATGTCATGATTTTTCTAAAACCCTCCTGAATATCATGAAAAGTCTCGAATTTATGTTAAAATTACATGTTTTAGAACAGTGAAAATGTATTTATAGTGTTACATAGGCTGTTGGTGACAGGGATATTGCTGAAAGTCTAATACAGTTCTGTAAAATTGACAAATTCATGTTAGACAGAATAGCAAATAATGTGATTTCAATACTAATTTTGTGTGTAATACACAATGTTTAAATGATAAATATTAACTAAAGTGTGTAAAATGATTTTGTAATAAGTTGGGCGAATCGTTGTGCCTTGCAAATAGGAATGAAAGTAGTTTTTAAGGTCATAAGTTTTAGTGTAAATTGTTATGAAAATGTGTCAGCCGTATTTTTTGTTAGATTTATTTTATGTGCAGTGTAATTATGCAAAAGATCAGGGAAAGTTGTTACTGAAATTCTAGATTTTTCAAGGTCGACATAAACCATTAAATGAGTTATTTATTTTTCAAGTTGGAAAAATTATTTCAAATTAATTATCTTATCATAGTTAGAATGTGAAGAACTTGTAGCAGCGAGGAACAGTACATGCATTCATCCGTAGCACAGTAAATAAACCAAGATGGTAGCAGTGTATGTTAATTGCAGGCATGTTTTGTAGTTTATTTAAGTTGGTGAATTACTCCTGTTGCTGTTGTTGCACAAATTTGGATATCACTTTCGTTCCATTATATGAAGGGTGAAACCTGATTGGCAAAACATAGTCTGTTCCTACAGAATATCTATAGAATATTTTTTATACAATACTGAAAATGTAACTGTTGAATATGAAGCAGGGTTCACGCCGACAGGAAAAGTCAGGGAAATTTATCATGGGCAGGAAAAGTCAGGGAAATTGCAAGTGTGCTGGTTATCTATAGATCTATATTTACTTTTTTGCATTGCTGATTGTTTGAAAATGCATGAGTTGTACTAAAATTAAACAGGGAGCACTTCAATGCCTCACTGGAGAACATCATTTTATGATGGTTCAATAAAATGCATAAAAACCTAAAATGTTAATTTTTTTAATTGCTTATTAATATGTGTATTATTACTTAATACACGTTCCTATATTTTTCGCAATTGAGTCCTATATTATCGTATAATTTGAAAAAATATGTCCTATAATTCCTATGTTTTTCAAACTGTTGCTACTTGGCACCCTGCTAGATTAGAACTAACAAATTTCCATACTGCTGTTGAAAACCTTCGGTTATTTGGCATTTCTAGGCATCTTTTGACATTTGTTCTAATGGCCACAAATACATTTCTGAGTGATATGTTATCGTTATGGTCAGGTTTCATATAAAAAGAGTATAAATTAAATACCCTGTCAAATGTTGCACTGTATATTTAATATCATTAAAGTATTGCATGTAATTTGGTCAGGGAAAAGTCAGGAGAAAGTCAGGGAATTAGATGAGTAAAAATTAGTATGATCTGTGAAGTAACATACAAGGATAATTCGGAAATGCATATCGAGCGTGACCTTGGGACTAAGCTTCAAGGTTATTGCATTCCTATGTTGGTTTCTGCCAACAATAAGTCACTGGTTTTAATTTGAAAGTTGTACAGCATACCTGGAAGCATTGGGCCAAGGCCACGTGCGATATGATTTTCTGATTCATCATTATTATTCTAACTGCCAGCGTTTTACAGATAGTCATAGGTAACAGGCTCACTAAACAAATGAGCTATAAGCAGAGTCTGCAATTGAAACTGGGTCATTTTGATCTGTTTTATTGGTATTATAAACCAGCTGTCTTTGCATGTACATATGGCCAATCTGTAAACTACATATTTTTGACAATATTGAACTGCTATCCCTTATCCACACCATCTCAGAATTGATTCATATTCTTTTGTATGGATAGACACATGTAAGATAAGAACTTTTGGGCATTTATCGCCAAATCTGCAGAATTCTGAAGAAATTATAAGATTTTGCGATTCAACCATTATTGTAAAATGGTTAATATCTTAAAAAGCCCTTGTTTGATTTCAGTGGGGGGACAAAAATACCAGCTTTGGTTCGATCCTAATGTGTTATTGTACAACGTTGCGCATATGGAATCGATCTCTGGGTTCCCAAGCTGGAAGAAAGGGGTTTTATATTTTTTGATGCCAAAATTGATCCGTGAAGTATGGTTAAGCGATTGACAAGGGCGACCTCTGGCGGCGGAGCGATGCGGCAAAAAGCCGACTTCGTTTTCCTTGGTTTGCCGTCGGATAGATCAGTAAACGCGGAATTATTGTATCTGCAAACTGACTCCTCATTCTTCTTGTACAATCTTGACTCAGTGCAAGCATGGAGCTACTGTACACTGTGTGCTGTTTCAGCAGGTAAAACAGATACGATATTAGCACCTAAATACAGGTTCAACATGTATAATAGAATTAAGAAATAATATTGCAAGGTTAAATAATGGGAAATGATTGATTGCCCCACATGGATTCAATTGCATGCAGGCTTCCTTGCATTGATTGGTATTATTCCAAGGCAGCTTCATGTGAAAAAGTACTGTAAAAGTGGTAATGTTTCGCTTGACTTTATTGTCGCGCTTTTCGCGCTCATGTGACCTTTTGCTAAAATTAAAACCTTGCTATGTTTAAACTACGGTATATTTAAATTCCTGGTAAAACAAGTATATAGGGGTTAGTCGCAAATGGCAGGTATTTCGCATTGAAATGCGGTTTAGAAGGTCACCATTCAATGGACACAATGCACCCTTGCCCGCGTAAATAAAAGCATGCGGGGATGTGTGAATTTCTCATTCCGCGAAAATTGGGGCGCGCGTTAATTACCACTTTTACAGTATTTAAATTGACATAATTGCTTGGGAAAATTAATGTAATTGGAATTTAAATTCGCACTGTTTCACCAAGGGTTTCACACAGTAAATTCTTCGAGAAAAGTGAGTGGATGGCATGAGAGTATTGAAATTTTTATGCTCGATTCAGCACTTGCATGCAAAATAACGTAATTTTTTTGGAAGAGGGGAGAAATATTTATAAGTACACATTTTAAATAAATATTTGCCACCTTTTTGATGACGTGCCAAAGTAGGGCATTGGATACATTGATTTTAATATTTAATAACGATTGAAGTCGTAAACGAATATACCCCATTTGTACGAAAATACTGCATATGTTGCAGTTGTATTATGGGAGATAAAGAGCGCCACTCGCGGTGGAAAAGTGCAACATTCTCCCAAAATCGATTGTCCATCCCAGCTGCAGATTCCCTAGTACGATTGCGCAACATGGGCAACTATCGATTCGCTGAATGTGCGATTCTCCATCTCCGAAATATTGTCCTACATGTCTAATTCTATACCGTCTATACCTGGTGTAATTTTACGCTTCGTCAACCTCGGGTTCATTCGTTTGAGTTGACGATAGGGTTGTTGGGATGCAATTTCCTTTGTATAATCTCTTGGTATGATAGGTTTGCACAAGGTGTTGCATGTACAGTATGTACTTTATGTCGGTACTTGGAGAGTATCGTGAGAACATTTCCAGTTAAAATGTAAGCACGGGTCCAGTATTGCCCTGGATGTTTATGGGAGTGTATTTTATGATGACTACATGCAAACAGGATATATTCAAATATTAATGAATATTGCATCAATATGTATTCGATTTCATAAATGGCTGCAAAGAATTAGCTCCTTGCATGCAAATATGTTGGATTACCATTTTGAATTTTCAAAATGACAATTTTAGGCTTGTGTACATGTATTGGGGAAAATGTATAATAAAATGCTAAAAAGTCACACTTAAAAATCTTCGTTAAATTTAACCAAAGTGTTTTTAAATAGTAAAAGTGAATATCTGAAGCAGTAAAAGGCACATATAGGAATACTTGAAAAATTTGGCATGAAAATACCTTTGTATGTGAAATATAAAAACATGGTACAAAACTGTTCCATAAGATAAATTAACATTGAAAAACAGCGCCCCTGCTGGCAGAAAGGGGTTCCACATGCCCTTAAAATAATGCCTATTCCTCAAGGGCCAGTATTGGTGAATATTTTAGTGCATTCAAAAGGTCAATAGTAAATTGCAGTAGATAATTGGGGTGCGTGCGATCAAGGATGCGATTGATGAAGTAATAAATAGCGCGCACTTTCGCCACCAGGAGTGGAATATGAGGGAAAAATGGCGCTGCTACGCAAGATCACGTCCTATTATCTTGCTATTATCGACAATTGTGATGTTACCATAATTTGATATGTGACCTAACTCGCTTTATCGCCGTTTACGGTCGGGATGTTGCTAACTGGCTCATTAGGACGATTTTAATTGCAACAACAAATGTTTTTACGCGGGAAAAGTTGCGATTGTTTGCACCCAGATGTCGCTTTTTACGCTCTGCCAAGCGTGGGAAAATTATTTCCGCCTCACCTGCGAAGGCAACCATATTATTGATATTGAGATGAACTTGAAGTTGTTTAATAGCAGGGGTTTTTTTTTGTTTTGTTTTGTTTGTTTTTTCGCCAACGATCTGTTTGAAATGTAGCCAATGTGAATATCTTGAGGGCATGGTTTTCATGAGACACACTACATCCCGTATATAAATGGCCATTTTAATTATTCATTAAACTCCTAATTCTGTTTATTCTCTAGAAAATAAAATGCCTCACAATTATAAAATAATAAAAATAATTCATAATTATTATACTTGGTAACTGAAATATTTTAAACCAGGTTTAACAGGTGTGACTTGTAAGAAAAGTATGCAAGGATGTATTAGTATGTTAGAATTTGTGACGTGAATGGAATAGGAAGGATGGTCTTGGATTGCAGTTTGGCTTGTGGTGTATATATTTACCAAATTCCTGTTGTTGTTGTTTTTGTTGTTAGTGCGTTTTTGAGTTAGCTGATTGTTGCCAAGTGAGTTACGTGGCACTAGCTCCACTGCATACCACAGATGGCATTCACCTTTCTACTCACTCTCGCCCATGTACTTTTAGCACTGAATGGATCGAAATACGTTGTAGTTGCTCTGCAACTTACACTTGGTGCTCCGTTACTAATGAACATTTTCTCTGTGTTCCAATGGCAGCCACAATAAACAAGAAACCACTTTTGTGCATCCAGTGACCAAGGAGTCCCTGGTACAAACAGAAGCCATCCAAACGCCCCCAAAGCAACTCTTTAGGTAAGCTATTCTTTAAATCGTGTTCACAGTTGTTATGCTAAATTGCAAATGTGGAAATTACATTTAAAACGTTTCTTTTTTATTATAAATAACGTTAACGAAATATGATATCAGGATAGTCTTGTACTGTTTGTAATGTGTAATTTGGTGTAATTCCATAAAACTGTTGGGTTCCATCATGATATGGGGGTTGCACTGGTTGCAATGAAGCCTCAATCAAAGAAACAATTGCATATGTCACAACGGTTTATATTCCAACCGGACAATGATCCTAAGCATACTGCCAACATTACAAGGCAATAATCACAAATGAAGCGAATTCGTGTGCAGAAATGGCCAGCACAATCGCCAGATGTGAATTGATCCCATGCATGCAACATTTGTGGGCCATGTTGAAACGAAAGCCACAATAATAAAACATGCAACACAGAAAAATTATGCCATGTTGATGTTGTTCATCAGAATGACTGGAAATAGGGCCAGCAGTTACTCGACCTTTAATTTCATTAATACCTAAAAGGTTATCTGCATTAATTCCAGCAAAGGGTGGACATACCAAATATGAGGATAAATCAATGAGTAGCATTCTTTATTTTTGTAGTAAAAAGTTACATAGCTGCATTATTCTTCCAAATATTGAATATAACAGGGAGTCTATACTGATAGTACTATAAATCCTGGAAATATATTGGAATTTTTTTCTTAATCCTGGAACATATACAATTTTTTGACACTTTACATATAAACATTTTTCGTTTACTATTGGTTTCGGTGTTCCTCTTTTATGGCTGGAAAAAGTTACAAATATCCTTGAAATTCCTGGAAATATACTGGAGTTTTGAAATGAAAGGTTAGTAGACACCCTGTATAACTAATATGTAGATGCCACCATTCAACACGCACAAGACATTTGAATGCATATATTTCATGTAAAAATTTCAGTGCAGAAAACTGTAACTCCAATGTGGAAAATAGACAGCTAAGAACAGAATGGCTAAAACTGTGGTCAAAGTGAGAGCAGTGTCTCAAATGACTTGGTTCCTTCATGAATAATAGCTAAGATGTGTAGCTTGTATGGTGTGTATATTTCGGACTTTGATTAACAATATTAAACTATTTAATAAATACAGAAGGTTACCTATTGATTTGTCCTCGTATTATTCCTATGGGTTGAATAATTGTTTAACTGCAATTTTATTTTTCATTGTAAGTATTTAACATGTAGCCACGTGACTAGACTAGTTGTCCATTCAATTTAATTTGTATATTTTGGTTAAAACGTTTTTACACTTCCAACCAAGAGCACGGTACCTCAACAGGGTTTAGACTCAACATTAGCTGGATGAAACTGTGGTAGTTTGGTATCGTTTGTTTGACTTATTTTTTGCAATGAATCATTGTTGGTGATCGTCTTAACTTACCATTGTTACGAACGTCTGATGGTCAATGATGATGACCGAATGTGACCCTAATGCTATTATACTGACAGTGCAATTTCAGAAGGTTTAAACCGTCTCCTTTCATCTGTAGACGCATTTAATTGGCAATTAATGATGAGGATTGATTGTGTGATGATTCTTATTCTTTCCATGGTTATTTGTGTTAATAATAGGCCCGACGATTTTCCAAGGAGCCTACACAGTCCAGTGCCCACCTTAAGTCCAACAATGGATGGAAGGAGAGCTGTAAGTTATGTTACTGTAAATTAGCAGAGATATCATGATGTCTAAATTGACGCGGATTCATTGAATGCTAAATTGGCGTGTTGCATATACAGAGCAAAAAGAAAAGTACCAATAATAATCTACGGTCTCCGGCTGTGAAAAGGAGTAGCCAATCACCAGTTGCAATGCAAGGCTGGTTGTACAAACAAGGAAGTGATGGCTTGATGCTCTGGAAGAAAAGGTGGTTTGTCCTATCGGATTTCTGCCTGTTTTACTATAAAGGTAACTGAGAGGTCGTGCATACTGCGCACTCAAACTAGAAACGTTTTTCAAAGGTGATCATGTGACTTGTATATACTAGGACCAGAAGAAGATAAGACGCTGGGGTCGATATTGTTGCCAAGTTACAAAATAAGCCCATGCACGGCGGATGATCGGGTTTTCAGAAAATATGCTTTCAAGGTAATTGCGTTTAAATAGATGTATAAAAATGTTTTTGGTTGTGTATTATTTTAAATCTGATTTGACGTTTGTTACAGGCGGAGCATCAAAATATGCGTACATATTATTTTGCGTCCGAGACGACAGACACGATGCACATGTGGATGAACGCAATGTCCTTGGCGTCTATATTGCAGAGGAATTCTGGGTAGAGACAGAGTGGCATTTAATATTTGATATGTTGTGTCTGTAAGAAGCTACAGACATTGCTCATTCTGTTCTTAATTGCTAATCTTTGAACTCGGAAGTGCGACCATGCTTCGTGAAAGAGGAGAACAAGCCAGTGTCAACTCGTTGACTCCAAATGAAGATGAAGATTCAGGGTTCACTTCGTATCATTCCAGGAGACAAGTGGGGTCGCCGCAGCATGACGGTCAGTGCCCGATATGAAATGAATATGTACCACTATGAGTAACAAACCCTCTAAATTTTTGATGATGTAATTTATGGACGCTCTCTAATTTAATAATTACAGGCAATTCTACGCTTGCGAGCAGTTACACATCGGAATCATATCGATATCGAGCTGATGACAGCACCAGCGACATGTCACATCACCTGGTTGATGGTGGTTACCTGGGTAGTGCTGACAAATACCCCAACGGGTACGGATCCGTGTCAGATTACAGACACCCTTCGCAAGCACCTCTCAAACATCATGCTCCACCCAAGCCGAAAAGAACTCCTGCTGATCGTTGGGCTGATGATATGGAGAATCAGATGCCGGTTTCTGTGCCGACACCTACGCCTAGGACCAGGTACCCCGATTGGGAAGTTGTACCGCGAAAGCCTCCCCAAAGGAGAACACCTGACCCTTATGCTCGTACAGCAGTGTTGAGCATGGGTGCAATGCCAGGAACTAATGATGAGCACGTCCATAGAAATTTAAAGAGTGTGCAGAGGCCCCATTCCACTGAACTTGGCGATTTTGAACCCAGCCATGAATATCTGATGAGGGAGGCTAGGACGTTGTTGGACGCGGAAAGGTACGACCCACCTAATTACAAGGAGACAACGGCCAGGTCACAAAATGAAGGCAACATGCAGGTAAATGATTCTACATTGAGATAGTAGTAGATTTATCTACACTAGACAGTAAATTGTAATTTGTTTTGCTGGAGTATAACAAAATACAGTAGACGTAATGGACTGAAAACATGGCCAAAGTGGAAAAACATGCACAACTGTGTTATCAGTTCACTAGTGACTTAAGCAATATGGCGGAAGCTATTTGACAAGATCTTGTAAAAAAAAGCCATTCACTGATATGGGTAGCCAAAGCCTTCCAAAAACGACAGATATAGATTATTGGCAAGGGCAGAGTGTTCCACTTCAAAGTGGAGCAGTGGATGTTCTTTGCTAAATAGGGTGAATCTGTGCACGTGTTTAAACTACTTATTATTTCCATTATGTTTACACTGGTTGAGAATGCCAGGTCGTGAACTTTCAAATTTTAATGCAGAAAACGAATAATGACTATTGGTCAGTTTCAGGTTAGAAAATTACTTCGAAAACAATGAATTTGTAATCCAAATGATGTAATTCGTGGGAAAATAATACGATATAAGTGAAGGAAGGAAGGAGAGGATTTATATAGTACCACCCTTATGTTATTATTGTACATATCACTTATCCAAAGTTTTGGGTGTTGTACTCCGGGTTTCGAAAAACAATACTGTACACACCCATATGTAACAATGTGTAGTATGTGGAGGTCAGCGTATGTATATCTATCAACCCTGAAGTGTAAACGTTTTTTTTTCTTTTGTACAGTGCTAGTACATGACACTTGTTTTGATTTCCTGTAAATATGCAGGGTGTATCTAACATGTACTATTGGGGCCATGCAACGATATGTAGGAACAATGCAATTTTTAAATCGTAAATGTTGTTGCAAGAGCCATTTTTAATATGGCCTTGTATTATAATAATGATCTTTATTAAATTTTACCAGAAATTGATATTTCAAAATATACAGTAGAGATCTCTTGTTTTGTTATAAATATCATGTTAAATATTATAATGTGTGGCGAATTCTAATATGTAATGTTCCTGGTTTTTGTAGGCTAAGAATTCCATGTATCCAGTGTCTTCTATGGGAAACCATGACATGCGTTCATCTCCATGCCAGGATTCCAATTACAACTTACACAAGATGGCACATAAGAGCAAGAAGGCAGCTCCAAACTCAGCACAGAACACGTCTTTTGATAGCTACTTAACAAATGTGCAGGGCCCTCACGTTACCCCATTGGACAGCTCCAATGTTGGAATGCGCGTGAAGGATTCAAGTCATAATCATCACTATGAGCATGATCACGAACACGAACACAGCCAATACACTTTGCAGCCACAGTCCCATCAGCATCATGTAATTGCTGGAGAGGAAGACGACTTGCAGTTTGCCACAGATGTACCGAGAGGAGCAAACCCAAGCTTTTTAAGGAGTGCTAGTGCGCGGCTACCTGCGGTTTCAGCTGGAACACTTGGGCCCCACTATAGGAGCTCTAGGGAGAAGGAGAGGGACAGGGACAGGGATAGAGACCCCAGTGGACGCTGGAGTAAAGTACCGCAGCAGATGCAAATGCTTACACCCAGTCAGCGTGAGGCTTCCATGAAAAGGTTGCTGGAGTGGAAACGAAGGATGCTGCAATCGCCGTTAACGAAGAAACACGTGCAGCGAAATCTCAGGGCACCTCCGATAGGAGGCACGGAAGATGGGTATAACCAGGTAAACTGTCTTCAATGAAATCTGTAACTTTATGTATGTAGAAATGTGAATAGCATTTAATTTGTTTGCCGAAGGAATTGTTGGAGCTGGGACACGAGGATGCAATGATGTATTCGAAGGGTGGAGATGCGTCTCCTAGAAGTCTCAGGGATGAGAATGCTCTCAAGGAGAACAGTGGGTCGGCGAGTGTTCGAAAAGAGGAAGATCAGGAAGTCACATTGTGCCCTCGTCCAGCACCTAGGCCATCATCGAAATATCCTCTGCGAAATTTGCAAGGTAAGAAGCCGTAATTTGGGGTGCTGCGAACAGTGTTTCTAATATTGCATACTAAAATGCTACATATTAGACATTGAACTGATAGTAGTAAGCAGAGGTAGGCTCACTGTAAAAGAATTTAATGTAATTCTGATTTTATTTGAAAAACCATATATGTTTTACGCATACCTTGCTTTAAGTCACCTCATTTACCCTTGGCATATTTGTAACTTTAAAATAACATGTACAACCTGTCATTTAGCTTGGTTATCAACCACCAGAAAGGCATGCCTATGATGCACCTGCAAAATATGTTATACTAATTTGAAATGCCATATATGACTCAAGTTCAGAACAACATATTTCAATAGGTGTATCCTTCAATTTTATTTTATGTAAGAATAATTAGGATAATGCTAATCTGCTAGGCGTCATCACTCATTTTGGTTTCACCTGAATTAAACGTATACTCTGAAAGCTTTATCCATAATTTCAGTTGGAAGTTTCCCAAAAAAATGAGTAATTGATATTTCCCGGAAGTACGATTTTGAACGGTTGTTGAGTGGTTGACGATTTGTGCAAAGTATAATATACAACTCCTGGAAACATGTTTTTATATTGCCTGTTAAAACATTTGTGTTTTTGTTTATAAAGCATCATAGAATGCACAGCTAATAACATTGTGATAAAGGTAATCAAGTGGTCCTACTTGATAAGTCCACTTTCCTTGCTAAATGTCAAGTAGCTATTGATAAAGACACTTTTTTGTTTCTCTCCCCTTTACTCAGTACAGTTAAATCCAAGATGCTCTTATGTATTATAACGTCTGGGTTATGCTGTAGAATAGGTTTTAGTACTAGCAACACTTTATTTAATCATTTACACCATTGATTTATATAGTAAATCCAGAGTGTATATAATAAAATAGTTAGTGGTGACTGTCATGATTTTTATATAGGCCGGACATGTAGACCGTTTTATGCTAGAACAAAGGAACATTTGCAAAAAAGTCTTCTATCTAACTTTAGCGAATATTTATTATTGACTGACCTGCCAACAATGCTGACATCCAATTTCTTCATATTGAAGATAATTGGGCAAAATTGAATAACCTCGAGCATTACGAAATCACTAAAGCTTTAAATGTTGCCCTGATGATAACCAAGTGAATTTGGTCGAAACATGTTGGCATAATATACATTTATTGCCTGCATGTGTGCTTTATGAGAATTTGGATTTCATCCCCTGCTATTATAAAAATAACTTTTAAAAAATAACTTTGGACAGTGAGACTATTATAATTTAAGCAAGTTATACGCTCTTAAAATACAAAATTGTTTTAAATTAGGGCTTGTGTTCTTTACCCTATTATTTACTGTCATGGCCGTAATTCATAGGAAACCTATGCGATGTGTCTATAATAACATGATTGTTGGGTGTGCGATATATAAACCCTGTTTCCGCTGCATTGTATTGAACTACCTAAAATGTGAGTACTTTTTCCAAATTGCAGATCCCCGACGGGTGACTGGTGCTGTAAACTGCTACAATAGCTACTCGTCGGATGATGAAGGTAAGTTATATGATCTGTATAAAAGTTGGTGTTAAGTCGAGGATTGATTTGTTAATGATGTGAAAAGAGCTCTGTGAAACACGGCATATTTTTCCTATCTCTATCCATTCTTGAATCCCAACATATTACATAACATGTGACCTGCCGTCTTCTGGGACTTTGGCCCTGCATGCATGGTTATCGATGGATTGCAAATAATATTCATAGTTGATCTGCAATAATTGATTGTCTGCGAATAACACTTGAGTGGTAAACGATTAGAAGGAAAATCGTCGATGGGTTTAAAATTGTCACCGAGAACATCACGCAGGAGGATTCTTAGATGCTGGTTGACATCTGCACATGATGACCTTTGCAGGATGCAGTATATTGGGTAGGTTATACCTGTAACATTTGTACCCTGTAAGAGTGCTGCTGCTGCTTTGTGTCCTCCTCCTCCGTCCACTAACAAAATTGCATTACCGGTATGCAAAGATATCCCTGATTGTGTCTTGCCAACTTATTCGATTGCATTTTAGATTGTAATGCACGATCTGCTCTACTATTTGGGCATGTTATTTGCATCTCATTTAACAACTCTGCGTTGATATGCTCTGAACTAGATATTTATAATTAAAGAAATGTGTGGTAGACCAAGTATGTTCGGGAAAATGTAATTCTTGATAATTTTTATAATAACGTGACACTTGCATTCAAACTCAGCCCAAAGTCAAGCTTTTAAACATGATATTCATATAATTTTAAAAATCTGATTACAAATTTAAATGGGCCTAAAAACATATGGTCAGATTAGGAGACTTTTGATCATGTGGCTTAGACGTGTAATCGAAAAGTTCCAAAAATCGCAATTTTGGTTGAAGATTGAATGCTGTAAATATTATCAGGATTGCCTTGTGTCGACAAAATACATTTTGAACAATTTCCAGGAACTTTAGAAATATACTTTGAAATGTAGGAAATGTTGAGAAATATAGAAGTAACAATTTGGTAATTGCGTACAAAGCAATGATCAAATCAACCATGTTGTGTATAAAAATTATGGAGATGTAATGTAGGTTAAGTAGATATTGGCTAAATGTAAGGCAATTTCAAAATGGAAAAGTGATGGCAGCCTTGATAAGTTGCATTAAACAAGCACGTGTGAAGCAACACTGTCTGATGGCAATATTAGGCTACCACACATCTGTGTTAATGACAGGAGTACATACATACGTATATCAATGTGTACCGTTGTTCTGGTTTTTATAATCTGATATGAGCATGCTGTTTGCTTTCTGCCAGAGTATGTACAATGGGGAAAATGTCATTTGCCTGCCTGAACCCCAACCCCATTTTTACCTCTCCTATTTATTGTAAGCGCATAATGTTTGCATTTGTAGTAGTCTAATGGCCGCATAACTGCTTCACTTCATTATTCACATGGATAGACTAACATTTTCCGCGTTGCAACACAGAGCTCGCCGGTGAAACTTGTATATGCCTTAAATTGATTGGCAATTTGTATGACACGTTAATGAATTGATCAGGTAATTTTGATGATGGGACGGAGGAGTGATCTTCATTTTGCATGCAGCTCGCTTGACGGTTTTGTTATTTTTCCTCCTCTGCCTACCCTTCCTTCCCCGCACTCTTCCCTGCTTCCCCTCATGCCCTGGACACTGCGGACTTGCCAAGCCATGGATGTGCCAGAGCGTAAGAAAAACAGGAAAAGCCGCAGGAACAGCTCCGAGAAAGATGCCGTATCAAGCTCAAAGACGAAACGGGATGCGGATTACGTTAACCTCAATATTCTTGGCAGGGGAGATGTGGAACCAAAATCGACAGGACAAGAGCCTCAGAAGCAGCATTTGTACGTCAATGTCCCTCCGGTACGCAAGTCTGTCACGAGCAAGAAAGAGGATGTTGATGGAATGAGGAGGCGTCACAACTCTGAACCTGATGCTGCCTTCTGTCCACCAAATGATGAAGTAGCTGGTGATATTCAAGCACCTCAGAAACCAAAGGAATACCAGGATTGCTGGACACAGACAGGGGTGAGCCCTCTGCCAGCTGCTCCAAAACACGAGAATACGGAGAATTATTGGCAGCCACCATCATCAACTTACGCGTACCTTAGGAATGAGAAATTAGGGCGAGATTACGAGGATGATGATATACATGAGGCACGTAGTGTTGAGGAGTTGCGCAGCAAAGATAGGGACTTACATAAGGCCTATGTAAGGAACTACCGTAAAGAGCAAGAAAGACGCGTTAGCGCTTGCGTCTCCCGTCAAACTCCTGTTGTCCACAATCTCACATTTCCTGAAGAAATACAAGCGATTCCTTCGGAAGTACAAACTGCAAACTTGGAGAAAGAGACTTCAAAGATAGAACTGAAAAATCTAGCGGAAATGCTTAAGCGGAAGGAATCGCCTCCAAAGAACATTGTCCAAGAACGAATTCGTATCTTTGAAACTAACTCGACTTCCTCCGACGAGAAGATAATCCGAAAGAAAGTTTCCAATTCTCCATCTTCGGATAGTGGTGACATTAAGATTGATGGAGCAATTACTCCTGTCAAAGAGATCTTGCAGGAGACAATATCAACATCAAGATCTCCAACTGCTGGAACTACTTCTGAGTCATTGAAGGCACATTTGGGGAAATCTGAAGTAGAGGAATTATCGGAGAAGAGTAAGGGAGATAAGGAACCACACTACGTGAACTTGAACGCTAGCCCTAAAGGAGGAAGGCAAGATGAGGAATGCTACCTTCCAATGCATGGTGCTGGTAATATTGGAAATGGAGCAGAAAGCGGGAGCAGATTGAATGTTAATCATCCTTCACCTAAATCGTGGTTGCATGGGCATCATGGCAATGAAGACGATGCAGGAATGTCTGCATCTGCCTGCAGGGGACTGACACCTGAGGAAGCGGTGTACGTCCAAATGGACAACCAAGGTTTCCTAACGCACTATAACCGTGGGGAATCATCACCATCCATGTGTGTACCTTCTGGGGGATACTTTCCCGGCGCGTACTGTGAGATTGGCGAGAGGCTGCGAGCAGAAAGTGAAACGGACAATCTGTTCCTGATGCCTGCAACTCCTCCACCACCTCCACCACTTCCCCATGAACCAATGTACGCCGAGTTGACGCATCCTTTGGCAATGGCTGCAGTCAACGTAGTCAAGGAAGCTCCTCCACCATTACCACCCCAACCCAGGCCAATGACTGTTACCATTCCTACTCCCAGACCTAGAATCAAGATCCCTATGATACAGTTCACCGAAGGACAAAATTCACAGTCCGATACAAGTGGTGCCTCAGATGCCGATGACGAAGCCAGCAAAGAACTGAATGTGCCAAGTCGATTCAGCTTGTCAGATTCCTACCGGCCGGCATCGTATTACCTCCCGTCATCTTTTGCAAAGGAACAGCAGATCGCACCTTTGTTCAGTGGAATGACAGTAGCCACCCCAGAAGGATCATCTGTTGAGGAAAATGAGGGAGAAGCAGCTGTAGGTGATTCGAGCAGCACCGGCACTCCTCCCCCAGTGCCGCTTACACCCCCTCCACCCCTGGAAGATACTGGACCAATGCCACTCAGACCATTACCACCTCCTCCTGTTTCCGAACCTTGGAGTCCACTGATTCCAGCCCCAGATTTAATGGTTTCTCTGGCTAATGTGTCCTACAATCGAGTGTATGAAGATGATCGGCGCTTGACTGAGTTCCTTACACGTCCCGTGCCAAGTTCTCCGCTAGCAACATTGACCACATCTGCAGTACAGATACAAAGGGATACTGGGTCAGGCGCGGGCCCTGATCCGCATCCAATTCCGAGCCAGAGTCAAAGTATAGGTGTAGGATCTACCCAATGGACAGACATAAATGATGATGGCATGGACCAGCTCCAAAATCGCCCCAGATGGTCTCCTGGAACAGCGCCTTACTACTATTCCGACATTTTGTCTGCAACAGCTGGCGTTGCTGGAAGTGACCCATCTTCCGGGTTGTCATCCCCATCTAGTTCTTCCAGAGGCCCTTGTCTAGAAGTCAACCCCTCATCAGGCCCAAGCTCAGGCACAAGGTTGCGGGTGCCATTGAATAACTCGCGAATAGCAATGCCGACTGGGACCATGTTAGATGTTGGGCTCGGTCGCAAAGTGAACAATATTGAACTGGCCACCTCCAGGGAGGCTCTTGGAGCCGAATCGGTTCCAGTTACAGCGCTCACTCCCCCGGATCAGATAATAAGAGTAGCAACCGAACTGAACTCGTCCATTGAATATTGGGAGTCGCGAAAGTTAGCGGGTACGGAAAGGAACACGTACGAGTCGGATACTTTGCAGAGGCATAGGGCTAATGCAGGGGCACTGGGAGCACTAAGCACATTGGAACTGAGAAATATATATTCGGGTGCTGCTACGGAGAAATTAACGAGTTTGGGTACGCAGACTACAGATGCGACGCCTCAAGCCGTTGCCAGTACTGATTTTGGGGCCACATTTGCACCCCAGTATCAAAGGCGTTCCAGATCATTAGAAGGTCTGCTGGACATTCCAGTGGTGGATCGTCGAGTAGAAGAAAGCAGGTGGACAACAAGAGGACAGGAAGCACCTGAACCTGATGAGCCCGAGGCGGGAAACGGCGCGGGTGGCGACGTTGGGGGCCGTGGGGACGTCGCCACCACCCCGGTTAGAAAAGACGACCCCATGGCCCAAATGTCGTCGCCAAGTCCACTGGAGAGGCCGTTGGCAGTGAGCAGAGACAGAGATGCTGAGCAGGGTTTTTCCACTGGATTGTTTGAAGTTGGAGCAAGAGGTGCGTGTTCGGGTTTGGGTGGGCAGTGGGTACACTACTGGGCCATGATGCGTGTTGCGGGCCAAATCCCAGATGCGGGTTTAGTTGGTGGACGGAGTCATGGTAGAGCGACCTCTGTGTTCGTATAGAGGCAGCAGACGATGATCCTAGGTGCATCATTTGTCCCCCATCGAATGGCACACCTAGGGTGTATCGCGCCTACGGTTGGCATCTACCATCTAGGCATTTAATTAAACTGGATTCAAGTGCAATGTATGTAATATAGGGTATTTAGTGGTAAAGTCAATCCCAATTGTAAAGATATTAATTACAGTAATTGCAGACTCGCCCCTCCCCATCTTAATCTACATTTTTGAAAATAGAATTCTGACTGAACATTATGTATTATTAAAAAATGCACTCAACAATCCGTATTTGTGTTGTTTTTAAGTCACAATGTGGAAAATTATATGGAAAATGTGCAGGAATCGTTAAAAAATAATGTAATATACTTTTCTAAATGTCATAAATTAATACTGCGCCCCTTAAAATTTTTATTTTTGCCACTGGAATTCTATTTTTTGAGATTTAATTGGTTGACTGTATTTTAGATGGTAATTATATAGCGGTACTTTCAGATGTAGGCCTATTATAGTACAATTTTATTGGTGTTAGAGCAAATTAATAGGCGAATATTTTACTTTAGCAGATTGTGTATTCATTTTTGAATTACTAACATTATATTGGGTATATATCTCCTAATGTCTTTTTTATACAGTTTATTTATACTTGAAATTACTGATTTATTTGTAATTTCAACGTTATATGAGAAGAATAGCTGTGTTAATTATTGCAGCTTCCCTAATTATTGCCAAAATTGTGGGAATATTCAGTACTAATTTTGTTGCTTTGTGGGAACGGTATTTAGAATTAATACCTCTTGTTGGTCCACTGTTGATTATTATTGTCAAATTCAGAATATATGTCACAGGCTCGCAATAAACACTGCATTTGAAATGGGAGTTTGTATTTACTGGCGGGATAAGAATTTGGGGGAAAGGAGTTGAAAAGAGTTCATTTCTTGGTGCGTGGGCGTGCAGAGTCGGTGCCTGGGTCACTGCGTGATTCAAAGCGATCTGCTAGAGGATGGTTGTCAGAAGCCCCTGCTACATCTGAAGATCCCAGAGCCCTGCATATTCTCCGCGAAGTCGTGAGTGAATCGTCAACCACTTGGTTTGTTTCAAATTCGACATTTGCCTTATTCTGCTGTCATTGTTTTAGGCAAATCGCCCTCACCTTACTTCATTGGCAACTGATGATGTCAAAGCTGGCTTGTCTTTTTCTGCCGGAGACCTGCTGGGCAAAACGGTACCAGTTTGTGTGACTCAATGAAAACATAAGTAGATTTGTTAGAATTATGTAGTTTATTTTCAGCACGAAGAATTGGTTTTGCTTCTGATTCAACTGCGTAGGGATCAGACAAACATTGAATTCGCCCTTAAGAGATGCCGTATGGATCTGGACACTGAACAGCGTCTATTGCACGTGTAAGTACTTCATTGTATATTATATTGGTCCCTGATTCTGAAAGTTGTGTATTCTGGATTCAGGGATTCGATTAACCGCGAGCAACACATTGCGCGTCATAAAGACCTCTTGGACCAGCACGAGGATCTAACGCGCCAGTTTGATCTCACCAGGCCACTTGTCAATCTTGTGGATAACATGGTGAAGTTAGGAGCGTTGTACGGTGCCGGTGGAAATGGCACTGGCGGTGTTCCAGGATATGAGGATGTAGAGTTTGGCGATGAGCTTCTTGACGGCCAGTTACTGCAGCCGAATCCTGTTCGCAAATCTACAACATCGCAACAAGGAATGATAGAGTTTTCCAGACAACTACAAGAACAGAGGCTGCTGCAGAGTGAAAAGGGGGTTTGGGAACAACCTCATTCTGCGCAGTGCAATCTTCAGGTGGGTGTTATTCGCCGATAGAGATTATATTGGCACGTGTTAACAGACTTGTTTTGTTCGTTCTTAAGGACAAGTTAGAAAATCTGTGCAAGTTGGATCAAGCTATGCAGGAAGAGTCTAGCCAGCTGTTTGGTCTTCAACAAGACAAGGTATATTGCTCTTCATTGGTTATTTATTGAAAATGCTAATTCAGGATTTGATACTATTTTTATTTACCCTCGTTCAAGTGTTCCTGTATTGCCTATTGTTAGGAATGCCAGAGGCAGAACAAGAGTTTGTGTAGCATGTCTCAAGCCAAAGTGCACCGAGTGTTTATGTTGCAAGTTTATAATAGGATCCAGTGTTCCTGATCTTTTTTGCATGCAGTCTTGTTTGCACTATTGTAGGCAGCAGTTCATACTCTTGAATATAATTCAGTTCATTAATAAGTTAGTTAATTAGCCTGTGGAGCTACATTACACTGC